>JAAGEH010000370.1:3965335-4019901 GCA_011751065.1 Lasiurus cinereus
TATACACACACACTAATAAAAGAGAAAGATGTAAATTGACCATATCTCTGCAATGCTCACCAGCCAATAAGGAGTGATTATGTAAATTAACATGACAAAATGGAGGGTTAATTTGTATATGCAGGCGCCCATTAGCCTGGGTCCTGGGAACATCCTTGGGACCCAGGCCACTCAGAGTCTGTAGGCTTGCATGTAGGCCCTGAACGACTGGGGTCCCAGAAATCCTCTGGCCACTCCTGGCCTATGAGCCTTGGCACCAAGCGACTGGGGGCAGGGCGGCAGAGGTTTGAGGAAGACCAGAATGGAGTAATGGGGGGTGTCCTGCCCAAGCCACGACACAGGCTTGATCGGAGCCGGGGGCCCTGCCCAAGCTGCAGCAGAGGCTTGATCAGAGCTGGGGGGCTCTGCTCAAGCCATCGCAGAGGCTTGAGCACGGCCTGAGTGGAGCCAGGGGGCCCTGCCCAAGCCACAGAGGAGGCTTGAGCAGGACCGGAGATGGGGGATGTGCCAGCCTTGGCTTGACAGCAGTCCTGCTTCTGCACATGAGCTGCAGAGGAAACACCTTTTCTGATCACATATTGGCTAAGCTCCCTACACACCACTGGTAATGTTCTTGGTAACCTGGGTAATAAGAATCCAAAAAGGTGATCTAGGGTTTTTCCACTGATGGAGGGCTAAGAAATGTCATATACTGCCCTAGCTGGTTTGGCTCAGTGGATAATGCCTCAGCCTATCGACTGCAGGGTCCAGATTTGATTCAAGGCCATGTACCTAGGTTGCAGGCTCCTCCCTGATCAAGGCCCAGGTCAGAGCTCATGCAGGAGGCAACTAATCAAAGTATCTTCTCACATTGATGTTTCTCTCTGTCTTTCCCTCTCTCTTCCACACTCTCTAAAACCAATGGAAACATCCTCAGGTAAGGGAGGGAGGGAGGGAGGAAGGGAGGGAGGGAGGGAGGGAGGGAGGGAGGGAGAGAGAGAGAGAGAGACAGAGAGAGAGAGAGAGACAGAGAGAGAGGAATGATGGAAGGAAGGAAAGAAGGAAGGAAGGTCATATCCTATGAAACAGATATCTTGAAAATGCCTAAAGAAAGTTGTCATTTTTTCATGGTGAAGGGACTGGAGTCCATGTTGATGAAAACACTTTGGTGGCTACAGTGGCTGGCAGTGGCTGCAGCAGCGGGGTGAAGGGGCTGGTGCTTTTCCTTGATCAGCCCAGTCACCTCCCACAGAGGGAGGCTTAGGCCCACTCACTAGGACATCCCTTGAGGGCTCCCAGTCTGTGAGAGGGGGCAGGCTGGGCTGAGAAACCGCTTCCTCAGTGCATGAATTTTGTGCACTGGGCCCCTGGGGTGTGTGTGTGTGTGTGTGTGTGTGTGTGTGTGTGTGTGTGTGTGTATTTGGCAGGATATCTGGTTTATTCAAACTGTGGGAGCTGAGCCATGGGGCTGAACTGTGTATCAGAATGTAAAAGGAGCTCAGCTGAGCAGCAGGAGAGGCCAGACCCCATAGAGCTTCAGCATAGAACCTGGCCACCTCCTCATTGGGGTTGCACTGTGCCAGGTCAAATCATATCTAGATGCAACAGCCACTGCCTCGGCTGTAGTTGCTGACTTTGTAGGAGTGATTCCAGATTTCATTGCAGGCATGAGGAAGTAGAAATCAAAGCAGTGACAGGCAGCCTCCATTGGGCATTCATTAGACTCTGAGGTCCAGTTCCAACCTTTGTGCCAGTTATTTTTGCAGGTGTAGGAGGTGTGGCAGTCTTCCCACCAGCTCTCATAGTCCTCTTTGCACAGAGGCACATTTATGATCCACTCTTTGCTCCAGCTTTGATTCACATCTTGGATCCAGGGCCTCAGGTTGTGGGAGCATTCATACAGGCAGGTGTCCTGGATGAAGTGATGCTTGCAGGCGTGTTTCATCAGGCTGCAGTGGTCCCAGTTGAATCTGTACAGGTAGGAGACATTCTTAAGGGCTTCCTGGCTGGTGTTGACAGAGAAGCTGGTGTTCTTCTTCCAGGAACTACACTGCTCATGCAGCTTGTCCTCCTGGCTTGGCTTTTCCTTATGGTGCTTGGCATCCATGCATACATTGAGAAGCTCAGTCCTGGGCCCGGCTGCCCATACTTCAGCCCCCCACACCAGAGGAGCCACAGCTGTGTTGTCATTGTTTCAGCCATGTCAGTCCCTGGGAGTGGAGATGGGCAGTCGATTAGGCAGTGGGAATGTGGCCCAAGAGTGGGAAAAGGCAAAGCTATAGTTGTATATATATATATATATATATATATATATATATATATATATATAATTTTGTTTGTTAATTTTAAGAGAAACTTAATATTTGTTATAATACTGTCACTTGATTTGAAATTTTAAAACAAAGTAATGGTTTGGGTCTGAGTTATCTATCTATCTATCTATCTATCTATCTATCTATCTATCTATATATATATATATAAAACCCGAATATACAAACAGACTGAATGGCGGAACAATCAATCATAACAACTGGTTGCTATGACATGTGCTGACCATGTGCACACGTGGAATGTGGCAGGCATTAGTAGCTGGCAGCAGAACATGGGACATGGCACGTATTGGCTGTGGTGGGATGGTGGAGCAGGTGAGTGGGGGTGCCAGACCAAGGTGGGGCGCCAGTCAATGTCATGGGGGTGAGCCTCTGGTGGTTAATGAAAATTTCTGGTTCTCACATGCCAGGGTCCCGCCAGGCACTTGCACCAACAGCTGGCGCTGAAGCCATCACTCATACCTGCTGCTAGCACCCAGCACCAGTCCCGATTGCTGGGTGCTATCAGTGGGCGTGAATGGAAGCTGCCAGCCCCAATCGCCCCTCAGGGTTTTTGACCTTCCCCTGCTTCTAAGGAGTGATCAGGGCAGTAGCCACCATTCACATCTGCTGCTGGCACAGGCCCCAATTGCTCCATTCCGTCAATGCAAGCAGTGCCAGTGCAGTCAGAATGTGGGAGCAGTGGCAGTGGGAGCAGGGCTGCCAGCAGAAAGGGATGGGGGGGGCACAGTGGGAGGGCCAGGCAGAGGTGGGGAGGATGGGCCGAGACCCACTTCCTGTTCCCACCACAGCCTCATGGCTCAAAGTTCCTTTCAGGGGACACTAATTCACATATTGGGTCCCTAGTATTTTAATATTTTCACATAATTGGCTGGCCAATTCCTACAGACAGTGATTAACTTACTTGAGATATACTCTTGAGATCTAAGATGGCAGCCAATAGGAAGAGAGTGTGAGTGATGGAGCGAAAGGGGAGTGTGTGGATGTGTGGGGCATGTGGGTGTGTGGAGGGTAATGAACAGTTATATTCTGCAGGACTTTTGGGGGCTGATGGACCAGCCTTCCCTAGCCAGGCAGCCTCTGCTACCACTGCAATCTCTCCTGGGGTGGCCAGCTTTGCCACAGAGGCCAGGCCATTTTGAAGGGGAGAGCTGCTGTGACTGGGACCTCAGCCTCATCCTCACCTGGAGAGCTCTCGGATGCCACTTGGGACTCTATGACCACACCAGCCAAGGACCTGCTGCTCCAGCCTCCACCACCACAAGCTCCTAAAAAGTTTGCAGTAGGGGGAGACAAATTGGCAGTCAAATAGGTGGATGAGTCCTGCACTTTCTCATGGAGCAGATAAAAGAAACAATTAAATTGAATAACATCCACAAGGAGTTGGTGCATTTAACACAACTGGTGAGACAATCTGCACCTGAAAAGGACAGAGGATGCCTGGAGAATGGTAGGATCAGGGATCTGGGCTGGAGAGAGAGAGAGACATGTGACCACTGGGACTAGCGGGTCAGAAGGAAACTGCACGGCACCAAGTCCACATCCCTTTGGGACACATGTAACACTTGACTGTGGGAGGGGTTCCACAGGGCTGCTGGCAGTGTGGTACTCTAGATTTAAGCACACAGTTATGGGAGGCTGCACCCAGAAAGGCAGCCTGAAGTTCTACACTGTCTGTGCAGTGTCACAGGGAGAGAAATGAGCAGTGGTGCAATTGCTCTGTCTTTATATTTTCCTTGCCTTTACTCATAAAACTCTTTCAATTACAAACCCTCACCATGGCTGTATCTCAGGTGGAGTTGGTTTTGTGGAGTCTGTGGAGCAAAGCAGAGAGAGGCAACCAGGAAAAGTCATCCCTGCACCCAGCCTTGAGCTCTGCAGGGGAACAAAGATTCTGAATACCCCCCAGGGAGCCTTTGGGGACTGGGCTGAGGGGAAATTTGGTCTTGGAAACTAATACAGCAACATCCTCACCTAGAGCCTATATCAAAAATAGACACTTGTATAAATATGACTTAAAGTAGGCAGACAAACAAAGTGGGCAGATTGGTCCTACCTGCCTGGAAAGAGAAAAGGCTGTTGAGACAGACACAGAGGAGCCATGGATTGCTGGGAACTTCAACACGACTACCTAACAGGAAACTGAGAGATGGTGGACAGAGCAAACCAGCCCCATGAGATATTAAAACTCAGCTGAAGTGAATGACACTTCGCTACTTCACTTTTTAATTTTTTTATCTTTTACTTAAGAAAAAAAAGGAAGTTTTTCTTTATTTTACTTTATCTCATTTTTTTTCTGTTTTGCCAACACTTTCTTCCTCACTTCTCCCTGTTTCATCCTGTTTCTCTTCTCCAGTTCCTGCTTTAGTTTTCTCTCTCCTTTCTTTTTACTCCTTGTTAAAGAGTGATCTTTATTGATGTGTTACTGTTATAGTAGTCTCTGTTGGTTTACTCATACTCTAATTTCTTCTGCTCTGTTCCAAGTCCATACACCCTTCTATTTTCTCTTACTTTACTAGCCAATTGTTTTTATGCCTTTGTTTTTCCTCACTTGCTCTTCTCTTTTCATAATTGCTTAATTAGTTTCACTCACCAAACTCAAGGCTATTTGTTCTCTACTCTAGTCTTCTTTTTCAAAAATAGATGAATATATAGATACAGAAAGGGTAAATTTATTGATTATTTAGCCTTTTACTTTTCTTTTTATCCACTCATTTTCTTTCTACCTCCTCTATACTGAACTGTGACCATTCCCCCGTTCATTGAATTCCTTTACCTTACCTTCTGATCTGGAAATAAGCTCTGCCTCTCCAGATTCAGTTCCCTCCTTTCTTCTGGGTGTTTGTTGTTTGCATTTTTTGGTTTATTTGTTTGTTTTGTGGAGTTTTCTCCCAACAAATGTATTTTTTCCCCGTCTTCTTTTTTTTTAATTCTTTTTCTTTTTTTCTTACTTTCTTTTCCATTTCTCAATATCATTTTTGTGCTCTTTTCTCTCCCTTAATTCTCTTTTCTCTGTTGGCCACCATTATTGGAGTTATTGGTGTGTGAATACAAATACATTTGTTTTTTCCCTCTGTGTTGGGTCTTATGAAGCTGTATTTTGTACTTTTTGGTCAAGATGGTAGAGAGTGAGCCACATAACCAGACACCTTGAGAGGAGCAAATATGGGGAGACAAAGAAATAGCCCCCATATAAAAGAAAAGTTGAAATCACCAGAAAAGGAAGTAAATGAAATGGAGGCAAGCAATTTTTCAGAGGAAGAATTCAGAGCATTGGTCATAAAGATACTGAAAAGGATGGAAGACAAATTCAACAGCATGTGTAAAAATAAAGAGGAAATGAAGAACCAAGAAGAAATGAAGATTGACATAACTGCAATAAAAAACACAATAGAAAGCATCAACAGTAGACTAGAAGAAGCAGAGGACTGCATCAGTAAGCTAGAAGACAAGGTAAAAAAAAAATCACCCAAGCAGAACAGCAATTTGAAAAAAAAAAACAACTTAAAAATCAGGAGCCTAAGGGAGCTTTGGGACAACACAAAATGAAACAATGTGCACATAATAGGGGTGACAGAAGGAAAGGAAACTGAGAAAAGAATAGAAAACCTGGTTCAAGAATTAATGACAGAAAACTTCTCTGATGATATTAGGAAAAAAAAACTCACACAAAGAAGACCAACACTAATTGGCAACAGCAACAAAGTAAGAATTCTTTTTTTTTTTTAGCAATCATAGTAACCTTTATATTCATAATGGGTGGTTGTCTATACACAGTTCTCTTTTCTATCATTGCCAGTGCGAATTCTCAGGAATAAGCACCATAAAAATTACCAGTTGGGATAAGACATAGTAACCCAAGCCTTCAATCGATAGTCAAATAAGTAAACAAGTAAAATAAGAAATAAGAATGCAGGTAAATGATTTTGTATCTGAATTTGTTCCTGCTGACCCAATGATTTGAGTGAAAAATTAGCACTTGCATGTTTATATGCCATATAATAAGTATATATATTTTCAAATATTGTTCTTTTCCATCATTAGAAATACAACAAATTCCCAACTTAATGTTACTGATTATCAGAAGTCCACATTCTCTGAACATAGTAAAATCTCCTACAGGTTACATATAGGCAAAGTAAGAGTTTTAAAGGCTGCCAGAGAGCGACAGAAAGTTACCTATAAGGAATCTCATTAGATTATCAAGTTATATCTCAACAGAAACACAACAGGCGAGAAGGAAAAGGAATAAAATATACAGTGATGCAAAGCAAGGAAATGAATCCAAGCATACTATACCCAGCAAGGCTATCATTAAAAATTGAAGGTGAAATCAGGAGCTTCACAGATAAAAAAAAAAGGGGGGGGTAAGGGAGTTTATTACACCAAGCCACCATTGCAAGAAATGCTAAAGTGACTGCTGTAAAAAGAAGAAATAGGAAGGGAAGAAGGAACACAGGCATAAAGAATAAAAATGGCTACAAACAAGTACCTATCATTAATATCCTCAAACATAATGGATTAAATTCTCCAATCAAAAAACCTAAGATTGTTGAATGGAGAAGGAAACATGACCACACATCTTCTGTCTACAAGAGACCCACCTCAGAACAAGGGACTCACACACACTCATAGTGAAGGAATAGAAAAAATATTTTTGCAGGCCAATGGAAATGGAAAAAAAAAAGCTGGGGTAGCAATACTTACATCTGACAAAATAGACTTTAAAGTGAAGGCCGTAATAAGAGATAAGGAAGGCCACTTTGTACTAATACAGGGAGCAATAAAACAATAGGATATAACCCTGCTAAACAATATGCACCCAATACAGGAGTACCCTGATACATAAAAAAAACTTCTGAAAGATATCAAGGGAGAGATCAACAACAATACAGTCATAGTAGGGGATTTTAATACCCCACTAACACCACTGGATAAGTCCTCTAAACAAAAAATCAGCAAAGAAACGTCAATCCTAAATGACTCACTAGATCAGATAGAATTGACATCTTCAGAACATTTAACCCCAAAGTTATAGAACATATATTCTTCTCAAGTGCACACAGGACATTGTCAAAGATAGACCACATATTGAGACAAAGGCAAAATCTCTACAAATTCAAGAAGATAGAAATCATATCAAGCATCTTCTCAGATTGCAATGGCATAAAATTAGAAATCCATTACAATGAAAAAAATCAAACACTTGAAGGCTAACTGGCATGCTATTAAACAATGATTGGGTTAGAGATCAAAGAAGAAATAAAAAGCATCCTGGAAACAAAAGGCAATGAAAACACAACAATTCAAAATCTATAGACCACAGTGAAAACAGTCTTGAGAGGGAATTTCATAGCTCTACAGGCCTCACTCAAAAAAACAAGAAAAAAATACCATATTTTCTAGTGTATAAGACAACTGGATGTATAACATGACCCCCAACTTTTCCAGTTGAAATAAAGAGTTTGGGATATACTCGCCTTATCAGACTACCCCTCTTCCAATGCACACCAAATAAAAATTTTAAAAAGATCATATTTAATTTCAATATGGTTATTTTAATTCAAATGCTTATGACATGCAGGTACTTAGCAGGAAAACTGTCACTTATAAACATAAGGCTGTTTGTCATCAAACATGTAAACATAAAACAGTGCAAGTGAATTAAACTTTCCTAATTCACTCAAAAGCTGAAAGGAAGGATAAGACAATAAACTCATGGGAACTGCCATGCTCTTTGTTTTCTAAGCTGTCAACCAAACTGGTTCTGGTGATGAAAGGAGGAAGATAACAAATAATAGAGAGAGAGCAAGTGCCAGGCAAGTCCCTGGCGAGTTAGCAATGCCCATCATAACTGCAAGCTATGGTATTTTTACAGGTTTTGCAAGCTATGGTATTTTTACAGTCATCCATATGATGACTACCTTACAAATGTATCACAAGATGTCATTGATGTACTTATGATATCAGATGGTGAACAGGAGGATTTTGAAGGCTTTTAAAGGGAAATTGTCACTCCTGTAAAAACTTGCACAAAACATGCAACTGTGGAGCACACATGGTTCCTCCTTTTGTGAATGACTTTTTGCCACTAACCATCCATTCATTCCACTGTTCTTGAATGTGATCTTTAAATGGCTTGTTTAGGCACACATCCAATGGCTGTACCAATGATGTCAATCCTACAGGAATAACTGCTGCACCTTTGTTTAGTATTGCAAGCCTTTGCTTGGTGCTGGGAGTTAAATGAGCCCTGAACGTATCCCACACCAGTAGACTATACCTCCTTCTCTGCCTCTCAGATCTTGCACATGCATGCCTGCATTGCTTCACTGAAGTCCTCAGGAGCAAGATCTGAGAGGCAGAGAAGGAAGTATGGTAATAGGATACAAGGGCGGGCCAGACAGGTGAAAGAGGCATGTTTTTCTGGGCACAGTGCCACTCTATCTCTTTTTTTCCATACCCTGGGCATCCCAGATATCTGCAGTTTGTTCCACCCTTCACTTACATCTTCCTGATGAGGTGCCCCTCACCTCATCATCGGGATCGTGTTAAGTCACTTCTTTCCACAAATTCTGGTGAGGGGATTTTCTTATACCATACTTGTACAGCACTGCCTGTGCTGCTTTCATACTGTTGCTGCATATGGCGGGGATGCAGCCATGGCTGTTTTTGAGCTCCCCCCATTGTATGTGGTGACCGCAGACTCTCCACTCCAGCTTGGAAGTTTCAGAACCCGCACTGGCATATAAGACAACCTCTGACTTTTGAGAAGATTTTCCTGGGTTAAAAAGTCATTTTATATGCCAGAAAATATGGTAGTAAAAAATTATCTAATCTGACAACTTAAAGAATTAGAAAGAGAGCAACAAGAAAAGCCAAGAGTAAGCAGAAGGAAGGAAATAATAAAGATCAGAGTAGAAATAAATTACACAGATAACAAAAAGCAAAAAAAACAAACAACAACAAAAATACTAAAGATCAATAAATCCAAGAGATGGTTCTTTGAAAGAACAAACAAGATTAATAAACCTATTACTAGGCTCACCAAGAAACAAAGAGAGAGGACTCAAATAAACAAAATCAGAAGTGAAATAGGTGAAGTAACAACAGATTCCACAGAAATACAAAGGATAGTAAAAAAAATTCTATAAAGAAACCAAGATGGCAGCATAGGTGAACACCTGAACTGCTGCCTTGCACAACAATTTTAAAACTACAGTGAAAAGACAGAACAGACATCATATAGAACCAAAGGAAAGATGGCTGAATTAAAATTCTATAGCTAGAAGGAAAGAGAGGGACACAAAAAGACTCAGAGGAGCTGCAAAAGAGCTGAGGTACGAAGGCACGCATGCAGAGACGGTCAGCAGAATGCCTGGCTGACTTCTCTAGCAGGAGAGAGACAGAAACTCCTGACTGCACTGAACCCCAGTTCCAGGCAAGACCCTTGAGTCCCAGACTCATACAGGGGAAGTCTGGACTGTCGGGAAAAGAGAGGAGCACATGAAAACTCAGGGGAATCGTGAAAGGCAGAGGTCTGGAGATGCACACACAAGTGCATACAGAGAAGACTGCAGCGATTACTGAGGGACACTGAGACCCAGGGGCCTCATAAGGCAGGACTGATGGAAAGCCAAGCCTGTATGCTCAGCCCTGAGACTCCACCCTATCCAAGCTAGCACAGAGGCTGTTGCAATTTTGCAAGTTTTGTCTCCTAAGGCTGTCTCCAGCACAGAAGTTGCCCTGGTATAGATACAGCTGATACAGAATAATATGTATGTCCATGGTCTAATACAGCCAATTGGCCTGGACGTCAATTCCCTCCAGTGATACCAACAACAATCAAGACTTAACTACAACAAGGCTGTACACACAGACCACAAAGGCATGCACCAAGAGTGTCCACCTCAGGTAACTAGGGAGGCTGAACTACTGGGCCATATAGGACAACTAGCACACAAAGCTACTCAACCAACTCAGGGAAGCAGCAAAAATGCAGAGACAAAGAAACAGATCACAAATGAAAGAAATGGAGGAAAACAAATGACTGGATATAGAGTTCAAAACTACGGTTATAAGGTTTTTCAAGAATAGCCTAGAAAAGATCGATAAATTTAGCAAGACCTTCGAGGATATGAAAAAGGACCAACTAAAAATTAAATATACACTGACTGAAATAAATAAAAATACTATACAGAGACCTAACAATAGACTAGAGGAACCTAAGAATCAAATCAAAGAAAGAAGCAGGAAACCAAAAAAGAAAAAAGAATTAAAAAAATATGAAGATAATGTAAGGAGCATCTAGGACAACTTCAAGTGTACCAACACCAGAATTATGAGGAAGCCAGAAGAAGAGAGAAAGCAAGATATTGAAAACCTATTTGAAGAAATAATGACTGAAAACTTCCCCCACCTGGTGAAAGAAATAGATTTACAAGTCCAAGAAGCGCACAAAACCCCAAACGAAAGGAATCTAAAGAGGATCACACCAAGACACATCATAATTAAAATGCCAAGATCAAAAGACAAAGAGAGAATATTAAAAGCAGCAAGAGAAAAACAGTTAGTTGCCTACAAGGGAGCACCCATATGATTGTCAGCTGATTTCTTAACAGAAACAATGCAGGTCGATGGGAGTGGCAAGAAATATTCAAAATGATGAATAGCATAACCTACAACCAAGATTACTTTACCTAGCAAAGCTATCATTCAGAATTTAAGGTCATATAAGAGCTTCACAGATAAGAAAAAGCTAAAGGAATTCATCACCACCAAGCCAGAGTTATATGAAATGCTGAAAGGTACTCTTAAAGAAGAGGAAGAAGAAGAAAAAGATAAAGATAAAAATTATGAGCAACAAATACATATCTATCAGCAAATAAATCTAAAAATCAAATGAATTAAAAATCTGATGAACAGAATAATCTGGTGAATAGAATCAGGAGCATATAAAGGTAGTGGACTGACAATTCTCAGGGGGAAAGGGGTGTGGGGGGTGTGAGAAGAAACTGGACAAAAATTATACACCTATGAATGAGGACAATGGAGGGAGGTAAGGGTAGAAGGTTGGGTGGTAACCGGGTGGAGGGGAGCTATGGAATGGAAAAAGAGTAACAATTGTAATAATATGAATAATAAAGGTTTATTAAATTTTAAAAAAGAAAAAAAATTCTATGAATAACTCTACTCCAACAAACTGGACATACTCTTTAAAAAATTACAAGCTTCCAAAACTCAATCAGGAAGACTAAAACAACCTGAATAGGCCAATAACTACTGATGAGCAGTATTCAAAAATCTTCCAGTGAACAAAAGCCCTGGTATAGACAGTTTTGAAGTGGAGTTCTATCAAACATTTAAAGAAGACTATTCCAAAAAATTCAGGAGGAAGGCAGACTTCCAAGCTCATTCTATGAAGCCAGCATTACCCTAATTCCAAAACCACATAAAGATATCACAAAGAAAGGGAATTATAGGTCAATATCCTTGATGAACATCGATAATAAAATCCTCAATAAAACTCTAAAAAATCATATCCAGCATTACATTAGAAAGATCAGACACTATGACCAAGTAGGGTTTATTCTGGGGATGCAAGGATGCTACAATATCTACAAATGGCTGGCCACTGGTGCACAGGCTTCTTGACCTGGAGCACTATCTAAGGGTGTGGGTTTTGCTCATGTCAGATCTGTGACTCTGTAAGAAGTTAGTCTTCCAGGTCTAAAATCAATCCCAGGACTGAAGGTAGACACATGCTCATGATGTCTTCCAAACATTCAGTTACTTTGTTTATGAAAGACAAAGCTTTAGAATGTCTAATGGACAATTTGACTATATTTCTCATGAATGAAATTCAAGTATTTCTGACAAATTAATGATGTGTCCAATGAACCAGTCACCAAGTTTCTTAAATCAGAAGTTGTTTATTTTTATTTATTTCTTATTAAATTTATTGTGGTGAAATTGGTTTGCAAAACGATACTGGTTTCAAGTGTACAATTCAACACAACACCATCTATGAACTGAATTTTTGCCAATTGCCCCAAGGAAAGTCTCTTTTTGTCATCCAGAAGTTTCCTGATGAATAAGGATCTTGTTTTTAACAGAGAATATTGTTCCATTTGAGCTTGAATTGGCAGAAGAAATGAGGATGGATTACAGAATGGTGTCACCCATAGCATTAACAGATAGTTAAACCAGAGAGGAAAAAGCAGAGAGAGAGTCGAGCTGGCTTGATCTTCTCACAGAGCCTTTGAACCTCTGTCCCTTTCCTCATCTCAGGTAGTCACAGAGTGACATGGGAGAGTTGCATGAACCTCCTCAGAGGGTTGAGTGGAGAGAGATACCAGGGAAGGGATCAGAGCAACAACTTCTTTGAAAATCCATCCTCATTAGCAACAAAACTATGGATTGGAAGATTTAATATTGTTAAGCTGTCCATGATATCCAAAGCAAATAAGAGTTTCAATGTAATATATTATAATCCCAATGGCATTTCATTAAAGAAATAGAAAATCTAATTCTCAATTTATATGAAACCTCAAGGGACCCTGAGGACCCAAAAGAATCTTCAAAACAAGCAAAGTTACAGACTTGAATTTCCTAATTTCAAAATACATTACAAAGCTAAATTAAAAATACAATAGTATTGGCATAAAAACAGACATATAGACCAATGGAACCGAATAGAGAGCCCAGTAATAAACCCTCCTATATATGGTCAAGTGATCTTCAACATGGGTGCCAAGATAGGTCAATGGAGAAAAGACAGACTTCAACAAAAAGTGTTGGCAAAACTGGATATTCACATGTTAATGAATCTTATACCACAAAAATTAACACAAAATACACTAAAGATCTAAATGTATGACCCAAAACTGTGACGCCCACATGAGGATAGCCACATGTAAAGCTTCCTGATGGATTTGGTTCTGGTTTCTTGGATAGGAAACCAAAAGCTCAGGGAACAAAGGAAAATAGAAAATGGAGCTAGATTAAGATTAAAATCTACTGCTCATCAAAAGGAACAATAAAGTGAGTGAAAAGTGAAACAAAAGAATGAGAAAACATATTTGCAAATCACATATATCTGCTAATGGTTAACATCTAGGGTACATAAAGTAACTTTCTAATTCAACAACAACAAATAGAGCCCAAATGATCTGATTTTAAAATAAATAAATAAAAGACATTTCCTCAAAGAAGACTTACAGATGTCTAACAAGCTTGTGAAAAAATGTCCAATGTTATTATCAATAATTACTAGAGAAGTCCAATCCAAACAACAGTGGAATATCACAGCACACCCATTAGGATGGCCACTATCAGAAACATAGAAAGTAACCTGTATGGGTACAATTTGGAGAAATTAGAATCTAGCCCATATTTTGTGGAAATGCCAAATAGTGCAGCTACTACAGAAAACAGTTCAGAGGTTCCTCTATAAATAAAACACAGACTTACTATGTGGTCCAGCAACCCCAAAAGAATTGAAAGCAGAATTTTGAAAAGATATCCACTTTCGTTGCAACATTATGCACAAAAGCAAAGAGGTGGAAGCAATCCAATTGTCCATGGAGAGATTAATGGAAAAGAAAATGTGGTACATGCATATTCAACGAAATATTACCCAGTCTAAGAACAAAATGTAATTCTGGATATTATGCTATGTGAAACAAGACAGTCCCAAGAATACAGAAATGGCATGATTCCACTTTATATAAGGTAACTCAAGTATTCAAATTTACAGAAACAAAGAAGATTGGTCATTGCAAGATATAGGTAGGGGTGGGGGTGGGGGACAGGAGGTTGTTATTCAATGGGTATAGACTTTCAGTTTCACTGATGATAAAGTGCCAGAGATCTGTTTTACAACAATGAAAGTACATATACCACCACTGAACTGTAGTCTGGCTCTTGGTTCACGATGGTAAATTTAATGTTATGTGCTTTAAAATACAATTGTATAAAGATTTTTAAGGGAAACTTTGGGGTTAAAAACTTTGAGGCTTGTGGAAACATCCTGCCTCAACAAGGGAAGTTCTATCTAGGTGTGATAAGTGTAATGTGTGTGTGGTTTGTGGGGTTCATTTCCTGTTTCCAACTGCTTTTTTTCATCTCTAAGTGAGAAGGCTAACCCCTATTTTGCAAAACTACTGTTTGGAGTTCTCTGCTATTTTTTGGATGGCTTCATATTCTAAAAAAAATGACTTTGCTTTCTAGCCTGTTTGAATAATGAGGAAGATAAACTTAGCTGTCTGACCTTGTAGGCCAGAGACTAAATATTCCTAAATTCTAAATGCCATGCCAGGTGCATTTTTTAATTGGATAGAACTGTGTAGTTTTCAAGGCCACCAGAGAGATAACCACTAAGCACACATAGGGCTAGATCTTTAATAAAAAGGGAAGTTCTGTTTGTAACTGCTTAGAATTTGAATTCATTTTCTCTAAGCCCATCACAGTGAATAAAGTGTGACTCCAAACTCTGAGCATTGCTTGATTTATTCCAGTTCTCTGTAACACAAGCAGTTGGTATTGGTGTCTCTGAGCCCCTCCAGAGCCCATGATGGTGGAAACAACTCACAACTCCAATGACTCTCAGTATCTGCAGGCCCAGGTGGCAGGGGAAAGATTTGGCAGGGTTGGGAAGACTGACCAAGGAGATTGAGTCTGAGGGCCAGGCAGATCAAATGTTCCAGAGAGCTGAAGAGTCTCAGCTATAAAATAAAGGGCCAAAGAGGACAGGGATTAGGAGGCAGGGGACATCTGAGATGAGCCGAGTTGAGGATTTTTCATGTCACTTGTTTTGTGTGATTATGAAGCCTTCCTTTGTTTAAGAAACTTTTGCCTTTTCTGAAGATATTAAATTGAGTTAGTTTCCTAATGTTGATGCATGTAGTCTGGGGCAGAAGAGGAGGGAGGAGGAGAGTTACCCATGACAATAACAGGTGGTTAAGGCAAAGATTTTAAGGGACACAAACAATGTCTCAGTAGATTAACTTCCTCCCATGAACAAGTTTCAGATAAAGGTAGCACTGAATTCTTTCAGAGCATCTGAGAGCTGTAAAACCACAGAAAGGAAACCAGCCAACTGTTTTTTGGAAAAGCAACTACCCTAACCACAAAGAGAGCCAAATGGCACAATTAGGACTACCTTCATTCTTTAAAAAAAATTATTTATTTATTCATTTATTTAGTCCTCACTCAAGGATATTTTTCCATTGATTTTTTTCTGTATGTCAGAGATAGTAGAAGAGAAGAAGGGGAGAGAAAGGGGGAGAGAGAGAGAGAGAGGAAGAGAGGAAGAGAGAGAGAGAGAGAGAGAGAGAGAGAGAGAGAGAGAGAGAGAGAGACATTGATGTAGAGAGACACATGATTGCTTGCTTCCTGCACATGCTCTGACTAGGGTCTGGGATGTAGACTGCAGCATTGGTATTTACCCTTGACCATGAGTCTAACCTGAGATTCTTATGCCAGATGTCACTCCAACCACTGAGCCAAACCAGACAAGGCTAGGACTATATTTATTCTGTATTAAGGTATATGGTTGCCATTCACATTCAGAGAAATACATTAAAAATATTTTTGATGGCAAAATACACATTATGTAAAGTTACTATCTTAACCATTTTAAGGTATCATTGCATGGTATGAAATACATTCACATTATGCAAACATTACCAGCAGCCATCCCCATAACTCTTTTATCTCATAATAATACTGAAACACTACCTTTTAAACAAAAAAGTCCCATTTCTTCCTCTCTCAGCCCCTGACAACCACCATTATACCTTGTGTCTTTCAGACTTTGATTAATGTAAGCCTCCTGAATAATTAGAATCATAAAGTATTTTTTTGTTTTGTGCCTTATTTCACTTAACATTACATCCTGAAAATTTATCCATGTTGTACCATGTTACAGAATTTTCCTTTTTAAAGGCTGAGCAAATATTTCATTATTTGTATATAACACATTTTGCATACCTATTCATCCAAAAAATGGACATTTGGGTTATTAGGTTTGATCAAAAAATTGAATCAATACCTCTCTCCTGGGAACTGACTTTTAGGCCACTTCACAATGGACATTCCACTTTCTTAGACCACATTCCACTTGCTAAGACCATGATGTCTCCCTTCTAGAGTTTCCCAGAATCCCAACTTGCACAGAGAATTCTCCACCCAGAAAAAGCCCATCTAGGGTCCCTTAAAAATCTCTGACCCTCCATCATTAGGGGCTGGTGCAGTTTTGGGGCTCAGCCATCTACTATTTAGATGACCTAATCTATGACTATCTATACTAATAAAAGCCTAGGTTGCCTTTGTGCCCTTGTGCCCTCACATCATCACAAGATGGCCACCACAAGAGGCTGCCCCCATATTATTATAAGGTGGCTGTCCCCAAGTCATCACAAGATAGTCACCACAAGATGGCCAATAGGGGAGGGCAGTTGGGGGCCACCAGGCCTGTAGGGGAGGAAAGTTATGGGCGAGGTCAGGCTGGCAGGGGAGGACAGTTGAGGGTGATCAGGCCAGCAGGGGAGCAGTTAGGGATCAATCAGGCTGGCAGGAGAGTGGGTTAAGTGGTGATTGGGCTAGCAGGCAAAAGCAGTTAGCAGTAATGAGGCAGGCAGGCAGGGGAGTGGTTAGGAGCCAGCACTCCTGGATTGTGAGAAGGGATTGGGCCTAAACCAGCAGTTGGACATCCCACTAGGGATCCCAAAATGGAGAGGGTGCAGGCTGGGCTGAGGGATCCCCACTAGTGCATGAATTTTGTGAGCCAGGCCTCTAGTCCTATAAATAAAAGGGTAATATGCAAATTTACCCTAATGGTGGAACAACCAAAATGACCACTATGAGGTGCACTGACCACCTCTTAGTTCATTTCCCTGGCTGGCAGGCTCCCAACACTTAATTGCAAAAGGGGATCCAGGGGTGGGTGGAGGGGATGCAGGTGGTGCCAGGCCAAGGCCCCGATTCTTCTGGTTGCCCCCACACAGAGGGTGACCTGTGGTGGGGGCAGAACAGGCAAGCAGGCTCCAATCACCCAATGGCAAATGGGAAACAGGGGGTGGGTGGCAATGGGGGGGAGGATGGGCCAGCTGCCAGGGGCTGGGAAAGATGGCCCTGAATCTAGGCCAGGCCAGGGACAGTACCCACACATGAATTTTGTGCATTGGGCCCCTAGTCTATATATATGCCTAAGCAATCATTACAGTAGAACAACTGGAACAACTGGAATAACCAGTTGCTATGATGGGCACTGAGCAGGTAAGCAGTAGAGTGATTAGGGGTGAGCAGACAGACAGGTGAGCTGTTAGGGGTGAGCAGGCAGGGAAGTGGTTAGGGGCAATCAGACAGGCAAAAAGTTAGTGTTGAGGGGTCTCAGATTGTGAAAGGGATGTCTGATTGCCAGATGTCTGATTGCAGAGTTTAGGCCTAAACTGGCAGTCAGACATCCCCCGAAAGGATCACAGATTGTGAGAAGGTGCAGGCTGGGCTGAGGGACTTCACCATTCCATGCATAAATTTCATGCACCAGGCCTCTAGTAAATTTATAATCCCTTACCACTTAGGCCTTGTGCGTTCCTCCTTCAGCAACCCCACAGGAATGGGGAGCCATTGCCCCGTTTTCGGTCACCTTGAGTTTGATACTCAGAGAACAGTAGACAGCAGCAGCTGGACTTGGGCTTACCTCCAAATCCTACACTTGGTGACATGATAGTGAGCCTCGATTAGGCCTCTTCACTTATGGGCCCTCCTGAACCAGCCAAGGAGGATGCCAGATTGGGAATGTCTCCTTCTTCATTGCTGACCCCCTATCTCACCCTAGCCAATCTTCTCTAGGTGAGTGACATTTCACAATTTTCTTCATCTGGAGTCTTCTACCCACTCTCTTTGACTGACTTCTTGAAAGTTTATAGTCACAAAAGTCCTAGAGTTAGGCCAGAAGACTCCTCAGCCATTTGGCTTTGGGTCCTTCTGGATTGAGGATACCCAGTCCAGAGGGTCAATTGTCAATTCTCATGATGATTTGTTTAGCAGTGGGGGTGCCTTCCCTAAACAGCCACCTTTGGATTTGTGGTTTGTCACTCACCCTTCTTCTCTCATGGGCCACACTACACTCCCTTTGCATACTCATGGGGGAGATCATGCCCAAGCACCTCATTTTCTTTTGTAATGCTGTTTGGCCACAATATAAACTAAATGATAAGTCTCAATGGCCTGAAAATGGCACTTTCAGTTTTAGCACATTGCACAGTTTAGATAATTGCTGTCGGCACAATGGAAAATGGTCAGATTTCCTATGTCCAAGCTTTTTCATTCTTTGGTACTGACCCTCTCTGTCAGTCCCCCTGTACCCATCAAGTCCTTTTCCTTCACGCAAAAACATCATACCCCTAACACTTCTGATTCTGAATCTACTGTTTACCAGCAGATCACTGATCTCCACCCTTTTACACATCTCCTCCCTCATCTACAATAAATTCTCAAAACCTAGACTCTCCTAACCAGCAACCACCTTCTCCCTCAGCCTCCGAGCCCAAATCTCAAGAACACAAGCTCCAAAACAGCCTTTTCCCACCTAACACTTGCTCTCAGGCCATCCAAAGACCATCCTCCCCACAGCCTTTTCTATTCCCATGTTTATTTTACCCTTAAGGGAGATAGCAGGAACTCAAAGTATTGTGGTAAATTATGACAAAGTTAATGAAATCACTCAAGACCCTGATGAAAAACCAGCTCTTTTTATCTTCCATCTCATAAAGGCCTTACAGAAATTTACCATCTTAGACTTCACTTCCCCAGAAAGACCCCTTCTTATGAACATCCATTTTATATCCCAATCAGTCCCTGACATAAGCCACAAACTTCAAAAATAGACACAGGTCCACAAACCCCTCAAAAGGACCTCCTTAACCTGACCTTTAAGGTCTTTAATAATAGAGACAAAGAGACCCAAATCCAAAAAGGAAGTTGAGATCAGGCCAAGGTTGAGGCACAGATGGAGCTGTTTAGCTCCTAGCCACTACTCTGATGAAACCCAAATGAAGTGCCAGTCTTACTACTGAGGGATAAGTCAGGGGCTAATCTTCCTCCAGGCCCATGCTTCAAATGCAATAAGGACAGACACAGCCAAGTCCTGCTCAAACCCAAGATCCCCAGCTGGACTCCCCAAAGTGAGGAAGGGAAGGCCACTGGAAATCAGATTGTAGTCCAGTCTTTCCAGGTCAGACCTCAGCCAGTCCAGCAAGGCCACCCTCTGGACCCAGACCTCCAGACAAGACTGAAGCTACTCAGACCCAGACAAGGCCCCATAAAATTACATCACCAGCTGAGACCGGTTTGGCTCAGTGGATAGAGCTTCGGCCTGCAGACTGAAAGGTCCCAGGTTTGATTCCAGTCAGGGGCATGTACCTTGCTTTCGGGCACAACTCCAGTAGGGGGCATGCATGAGGCGGCTGATCGATGTCTCTCTCTTATCGATGTTTCTGACTTTCTATCCCTCTCCCTTCCTCTCTGTGAAAAATCAATAAAATATATATATATATATTTTTTAAAAATTACATCACCAGAACAGAGCCTCAGGAAATGATTGAGGTGGCAGGTAAGACGATCTCATTTTTAATTAACACTGGGGCCACTTATTCTGCCTTTTCTGAATTCACTGGGACCTCTGCCCCTTCTCAGTTTTTATTATGGAGGTTGATGGATTAGTCTACAACCATTAGCCAACTCATCTTACTAGACACCCCCATTCACTCTTTTCTCCTTCTACTTCAGTGCCTGGCCACGACTATCATGCATCTCTTCATAAAGCCCAGTTGTCCCAAATTATAGTCACCTATCTCAGTTTCACTCCCACCCTATAAAACCGTGCTATTCTTAGATGTAAATACCTTATCTCCTTCAGGATTGTTCCCTCCTTTAAACATGAAGTTCTCTCCTTTCTCAGGCTTGCTGGGTACTCTCACCTCTGAGTTCCCATCTTCAGTTTTCTTCCAAAGCCCCTCTATGACACAGCAAAGGGGACACTTACTTTGCCTTTAGGTTCCCAAGGCCAGCATTCTCACCCCTTCAATGCTCTGAAAACTTCTCCTATATCAGGGCTTCCCCTCACACAAACCCCCTCCCAAAAAAAGACTTTCTTTATTGCAAAACTACAAACTCTTATTAATAGTCCAGCTACTATTAGAAACTGAACTCATTATCACCCAAACCTTAGCATAGTATTTCTAAGGAAAAATGTGGCAATTTTAAATCCAAGTGGCTAGAGGCCTGGAAACAGGCTGCTGGGCTTGCTCCCTCTTCCCCCGCCCCCCACCTTTTCTTCAGCCTCATATTCCTATACATAATTTTCCAAAGTCTTTGGTATCTTAAAAGCTTTGGAGCATTGCTGGGTTAAATAATAAACATCCAAATATTTTAAAATAGCATAAAATACTGAAATATTGATTGCTAGACAGGTTTTAATTCACCTTCTCATAACTTCTATTGAATGTATATTTTTTTGAAAGTAAGAGCGTGTTTAAAGTGCATTCACAAATATCAATCTAAGAAATGCTGTCTGTTTACTTTTTGGTTATCATTGGAAAATTAATGTTTTTTTAGTTAAGAATTCTAATTAAATTGGAAATAAATTGTATGGTTTTGGTAATAGAAGGCATAAGGCATGGACATGCATTTTGAAGGAAAAAGAAAGTGAATTAATGTTTGTGAAAACTGTAAGAAGGTTTGTGAAAACTATAGATGTTTGTAGGGAGAAATGTTAAAAATAAGTTATATACCAGTAAGTGAAACAGGCTTGTAAGCCAGGACAAGCAGAATATGGAAACTGAGATAGTAAAACAGAAGTTTGCAGCCATCTAGAAAACTTTGTCTTCCCTAAACCAAGGACACATAAGAGTAAATATTTGAGGATTAATCTCATCCTATATAATAAAGAGGTAATATGCAAATTGACCATCACACCCTCCCATAAGTTGGCCTCTCCCATGTGGTCAAAGATGGCCACCACAAGATTTCCAGGAGGGGAGGGCAGTTGTGGGTGATCAAGCCAGCAGAGGAGAGCAGTTGGGGGCGACCAGGCTGGCAGGGGAGCAGTTAGGCATCAATCAGGCTGGCAGAGGAGTGTTTAGGGGGTGATAAGGCTGGCAGGCAGAAGTGGTCAGGAGCAATCAGGCAGGCAGGCAGGCAAGCAGTTGGGAGTCAGCAGTCCTGGATTGTGAGAGGGATTTTGACTGCCAGTTTAGGACCGATCCCACAGGGGTCCCAGACTGGAGATGGTGCAGGCAGGGCTGAGGGACTCCCCTCCCTCAGTGCACATATTTCATGCACCAGGCCTCTAGTCCTCTAATATATATATAAAAGTAATATGCAAATCAACCAAACAGCCGAACAACCAGAATGACTGCTCAACCAATTGCTCTGAGGTGCACTGACCACTTCTCCATCCCTTTCCCAGGCTGGCAGGCTCCCATCACCTGATGGAGAACAGGGAACTGGGGTGGGTGGGGTGGGACACAGAAAGCATCAGGCCAAAGCCTCAGCCCAATCACCCCACACACAGAGGGCAATCTGCAACCGGGGGTGAGGTGGTGAGTGGGTAGGAATGGCTGACCTCTTGGTTCCTCCCCTTGGCTGGCAGGTTCTGATCACCCAATGGTGAACAGGGAACTGGAGGTGGGTGGTGGCTGGGGGTGGAACAGGCTACCAGCAGCTGGGGAAGATGGCCCTTATTGCAGGCCAGGCCTAGGGACCATACCTGCACACAAATCTCATGCACTGAGCCTCTAGTTTTGGTATATTAGACTACAGCCCTCCAAATTAAAGTCTCTTTCCTTCCACCAGATTATATATCATAATTCTTGTTCTTCTAGTTTTTGCACCAGTAATATTAAAATTTATAAAACATTTTGTCTCCACCAGGCTACAAGCCCTACTTGTACTCAGGAAATACCAGCCCTAGACACCATCATAACCTTCTTTTCTGCTCAGGCCTCATCAACCTTTGACGCCTAGAGAAGGGATTATGGGCTAAGTACAGGTATAGAATATCACTGGGCCAGAAAGCTCTGGATGCTAGCAAGGGGCAAAACTGGGTAAACAAGAACCTCACCCCAGGATAACCTATCCTCAACTAGCAAATAACTAGTCAGGCAACTAAGACCCCTGATCTTTTCCTCCTTAAAGATAACATTTAGGCCTTAGATGTGTTTTAGCTCTGGGCCTAGAAAAGTAGCAAAACCAGACAAGTGATGCTGTGGCGGCCTCAGGACCAGTTTTTACCTCCCAAGACACTCAACAGGACCATTTTCGAACCTTCACCAACCAGTCTCTTGTGGAAATCATGGAGCTGTGACCTCTTGTCTGGCCCACTAATATCAAAGTCCATTTCCTGTGATCTCAATGTCCCCCCTCAGCAGGAAGTAAATACAGAAGATATGACCTTCAGCCCTATTCCAAAAAACAGAAAGGCTGGAATGTTAGGTCTGATTAAATCATTGAATCAATACCTCCTCCCTTGGGAACTGACCTTTAGGTCACTTCACAATGGACATTCCTCTTGCTTAGACCCTATCCCACTTGCTAAAACCATTCTCTCCCTGCTCCGGAGTTTCCCAGAATCCTGACCTGCACGGAGAATTCTCCACCCACAAAAAGCCCCTCTACAGTACTTTAGAAATCTTTGACTCTCAGTCTTTGGAGGCTGGCATGATTTGGGTGCTCAGCCCATCTTGTATCCAGATGACCTAAAAAATTTATAATCCTTCATGAATTCCTCCTTTGGTGACCCTAATAAGGGTTACTTTCACATTTTAACTATTGTGAATAAATCTTCTATGAACATGTTTGTACAAATACCTATTAGAGACCTTGTTGTCAACTTGAATATGTACTCAGAAGTGGAATTGCTGGGTTATACGGTAATTCTATACTTAACTTTTTGAGGAACCTCCACACTGTTTTCCAAAGTGGTTGTAGCATTTTACATTTCCATCAACAGGTCACAATCTTTCTGACCTCTCTACATTGTTGCCACTTGTTATTTTCTGTTTTGTTTTGTTTTGTTTTGTTGTTTTTATAATAGCCAACATATGGGTGTGAGATGGAATCTCATTCTACCTTTAAGTGTTATTTTTTAATAGAAGCATAACTGACTTAAAATATTCTATTAGGTTCAAGTGTTCATCATAGTAACTTGATATTTGCATACATTACAAAGTAATCAGCACGATAGTTGTAGTGACCCTCTGTTACCATACAAAATTATTGCAATATTCCTGACTACATTCTCTGTGCTGTCTAGTATATCCCAATGACTTGTTTATTTTATAACTGGAAGTTTGCATCCTTTAATTCTCTTCACCTATTTTTACCATTCTTCCACCCACGTCTCTCTAGAAACCACCAGTTCATTTTCTGCATCTATGAGCCTGTTTTTGTTTTATTTTGATTGCTCATTTGTCTTGTTTTTTAGATTCTACATGCAGTAAAGTCATAGAGTATTTGTCTTTCTCTGTTAGACTTATTTTACCTAAAATAATATCCTCCAGAACCATCCGTTTTGTCACAAATGGCAAGATTTCATTCATTTCAATGTCTGAGTAATATTCCATTGTATTTATGTATTTACACCATATACATCACATCTATCTTAACCATTCATTCATTGATAGACAATTAGGTCACTCCCATATTTCATATATTGTTAATAATGTGGAAATAGACATTGGAGTGCCATATTTCTTTTTTCATAAAATATGTTCTTATTGATTTTTTAAAAAATTAATCCTCACCCCATTAATGATTCTCTCTCAACATTGATATTTCTATCTCTCCATCTCCCTTCCTCTCTGAAATCAATAAAAATATATGTTTAAAAAAAACACACAAAACAAAACAGAGGGATCCTGTCCTGCTGCCCTTTTGTTCTCTTGGAGCCTCTATTCCGTATTATCAGTGCCTTGTCATGGCCATAAGAGGAGTGCGCTGCACACTCCTGATGGTGAAAAGTCTATAAAACTGGATGAAATTGGGCATGTTGACTTCATACACAATTTCTGAATCTTAGTATGTTTGGCAGCAAACCTACCATGCTGGAAAAAGTATGACCTAAACGGGCAAGTTTAGATTAGTGTTTGGAACAGCACATTATACTACATAGAGAGCCTTTAATGTCTGAGGAAGGCAAACTGGAAATGATTCTGAGGCCTGGAGAGATACCCTCCCTCAGAACTGACTCCCAATCCTCCAGGACATTGCCCCTTTTTCTGTGTTTTTTTTTTTTTGTTGTTGTTGTTGTTTGTTTGTTTGTTTTTATTGTCTTTGTGCACAGTGAGGTCATGGGGCCTCTGACCTCTCAATCCATCTCCCCCTCCCAGAGCTCAGGCTTCTCTGAGGGGCCCTGCGGCCTTAGTCACTTTCTCCTCCTCACAGCCCCCAGGTCACTTGCAAACTCGAAATCCTGCCTACAGGACAAGCTGGTGATAAGAGTAAAGAGTTTTTGGCTCCCAGCTTCAGGGTGCTGCTTCAGTGGACCTGTTTTGAGAGCCACCAGCCGGGCTCACCAGGTCTGATTGGACACTGGAAACCCTTCCTTTACTCTGCACCTAGGTCCTGGCCTTACTCCATTCCTTAGTCATTGCCCCTTCCTGGAACATGACCTGGTCTGATCTCTTGTTCCCCAGTTCTTTCTCAGCTGGGGAGAGGACTGCCAAGTGTTTGCCTTAAGTCTTTGCCTCAGCCTGGCCCCAAATACTCTAGACTCCTATTCCCCACTGGATTCTGTCACTTCTTGCCTTGTCTCTTGTCCTTTGATCTGTGTTGGTCTCCTCTTCTGGCACCCCCTCCTCCCAGAAGATGCTAGGCCCCAGGAGGCTGGTTTCTGCATGTTCCCCTGGGGACACATGCCCTACTCCCTACAGACAGCCCCACTGTCTCCTTCCTCCTTTACCCCATCTACCTCTCAGACGATGCTGCCCTCCTAGATATTCCATCTATTTCCATTTGTGCTCAAAGCCCTGAGCTTTGCTTTATTGGTGCTGACACTTTATCAGAGGATCACTTCCTCGGGGTTGGTTCTGAGACCCCCCCCCCCAAGCCCACCTTTGAACTATACCTGATGCTCTCTGGGCTTCAGTCTTTAGCTGAAGTCGACCGCTCAGACCATATTGCTTAAAAATAAAAATGCTATTGTGAGCCTGCTGTAAAAATAAGCTTTGAAAGAACAGTTTATGCCTCAATGCGGAAACATTTAGGAATTATATTTTTTGATGTGTCATTGGCATTTGTGTCCACTGTCTGGTCTTCCCTGGGCAGAAATCAAGGTGCCTGCCAGTTGTGCGCCCTCAAGGGAGAAGCGCTTCCTGGACTTCACCTTCAGTGAAGCCCTCCTTCATTGCAACATAGGCCCCTTCACGCAGCCAGTTCTCCCCCTGCTTCTGACCTCATGTCTCTTCTAATGCTGGCCTCTGCCTGTCTCATACACACACTGGGATTCCATTCAGGATATTCTCGAGATCCTTAACTCACATCTGCGAAGTCCCTTTTGTCATGAGAAAGAACAATCACAATGGATACCTCTAGTGGACATTATTCAGAATACCAAGTATAAAAAGAACTTGAAAATGTTCAGAATTCATATATAAGACCTTTTTTAAACACCATCCATTACAAGACCTATTTACTTGGTCAGGTAAAGTTTTGTCTGCGTATTTGCACTCTCTCTGCTGCCCCCAGGCAGTGGAAGGGTCCCCCTATTCCCTCACCCCCTGGACATTTGCACCGCTGGCTGCCACCCCTACCAGGCTGGTTGCAGGGAGCTGATGAGATGGTTCATGGGGCTGGCTGACATGGCACATGTTCAGTGGCCAGGAATACCACTGCCCTGTGGAAGAAGCAAGCATATACTTCTTTTATAGTCCACCCTCCAAGGATGAAGTCATAACCAGGATTAAGGCAAGGAGACACACACATTGTGCTTCCTAAGCATTCGATTATTTCACGTCCAAATGCAAAGCCATGGAAGTGCTAGTGGATATGCTGGCTGTATTTCCCATGAATGAGGTAAGGCTATCCCTAACAGACTAGTGACATGGTCAAAGAGAGAGTCAATACTCTCCTTAAGCCAGATGTCTAACTGCTAAAGCCAGCCTGCATTTGTAGTGGGCAAGAAGGCTCCAGTTCTACAGAACTGTTTAGTGGTGAAATGTTTAAAAATGGTATCTTTTTTTTAAGGCAATATCTTGCAAAACCATAACAATAATTGTGGTTTAATTACTGCTTACAAATTGAGTATCTGTACAACAAGATTTTCCTGAAATGTTTAAAAAGCAAAATTACATTGGAAATAAATAGTGATTATGGATACACATTTTCAATTTGCTTAAGGAAAACAAATTATACACTAAAAATGGCTACAATGGCCAATTTTATTTATGTATGTTTTATTACAATAAAAATAAAGAGAAGGGGGAAAGTTAAAGCCCATTGCTATAATGAGTTTTACACAACTTAATAAAGATGCAAAATAAGTTGGCACTTGGAGTATCATATGCCTTATTGGGAGTTAAAGAGAATATAAAACCTAAATCCCTTTCTCTAGATTTAGTGTTGTTGGGAAAACTGAAATAAATAAATAATGGAAATGACCATAAATTCAGGGAATTGTCCCTTCCTGGTTCAGGGGAGGAGTTTGTGGCCAGGACTGTACCCAGAGGTGCTTCTGAATGCTGGCAATGCACCATTTCATGGCTGGATAATCACCCAGCTATTAGTTTGACTACACTTTGTTAATTCATGTGTACATGGTATGAAATTTTTCACGCTTCCTAAATTATAAAGCAATGTTAAAGGTTTTGTTTTATAATCATCTGGGCTTTAAAGATAATTGCCTGATCTTTAATATGAACAATATTTTAATAAAGTATAGTGATCCATATCTGATAAATGATACTTTGGCCTTTATAATTTAAAAAGTCATCTATTAAAGTAAGATGATATGATTTTTTAAATAATAAAGCAATCATGTCTATTGAAATATGCGATGCCACCCTACCTGGTTTGACTCAGTGAATAGAGCATTGGCCTGGGGATCAAAGGGTACTGGGTTTGATTCCAGTCAAGGACACATACCTTTGCAGGATCCTCCCTGGCCAGGGCCCTGGTCAGAGCTCGTACGAAGAAACTGATCATGTTTCTCTCACATCAATGTTTCTCTCTCTTTTCTGTCTTTCCCTCTCTATCCCTCTCTCTCTCTAAAGAATGAAAGGAAAAATATCCTTGAATGAGGATTAACAAAACAAAACAAACCAACCAACAAACAAAAACCCACAAAAAATGAAAACTGCAATGCTTAGTTTTTTTAAGAGTAATAAGTTTGTCCTTATAGGAAATAAAATGATCATGCCTACTTATTAATTGTAAAGACATTGCCCTCTGAAAAGTTATATATGCTTTTAAACCTTTGCCTTTCAAAATATCCAGATCATGTCCCAGGTACAGTCAATGATCCTGACTTTAATAAAAATGTCCTTTCCTGGGAAAGTGTAAAAATCTTATAGTGACTGCAATGAGAGGAATAAGACCACACATGCCAACTTGGATGTATCTCAGAGAAGCAGCAGCAGCCCTGATCCATGTGTCTGATCTACATAGTGTGTGTAGGTGAGTACAGAGGATGACAAAATAGTCTCACTGAGTCCTGTGCCTTGTGAAGTAACAACCCTAGTACAAGCCCATTTTCTCTCGGAAATGCAGAGTGAGGATCATTCCAGAGATGGAGTGAAAAGACCCATGAAAATCCAGGAGGGTTGGCCCTCCAAAAGAATCCTAGTGTGCCTTCTTCAGGAAATTTTACCCAAGTTTTGGGGGTTTTAGTACCTTGTGCAAAAATTGATCATTTATCATCATGATTGGCATTTGTCGTTCTCAGGTCCCTCATCATGTTAGACCTGCAGCGATTTTAAGTTTGGGGTCTTTTGTTACATAGCAATAGGTATCAGAAAGGAGGCCCATCCTTATATGATTCCTACACGTTGATAGGGCTGGAATTATTCATTTTTTATAGACAGTGAAACTGAAGGGATGTTATTAATTGCCAAGCATGCAATTATTCACAGGTGAATTAATTCCTTTTTTGAACTATAAGCACATGTTCTTCACAGGATTATAGTGGTTGTAAGGATACAAAAGTGAACCAGATAGTCTTTGGCCTCACAGAGCTGATAGTCTAGTGATGAGGGAGAAACAATAAAAAAATAAATGAACAGTACTTCAGATGGCAATAAAGTCCTCTAAACGGATTATAAAGTGGGTGAAGGAGAGAGAGGGTGGGTGGCTTGGGGATAATTTTCTTATATAAGATGGGTAATCCTCCATGTCTATGTGACATCTGAGAGAGGAAGGGGTCATGTAGGTCTTTAAAGAAAGATTATTTTAGAGAAAGGGAATGACCAGTACAAAGACCCTGGGGCAGGAGGTTGCTTGCCATGTTTTTGTTTTGTTTTGTTTAGGCTTGAGTTTTCAATTTTTTATTAATTTTTATTAATTTTTCATACATACCTCCCCATTGCTCCCCTCCCTCCCAGGCATACCCCAACCCCCCAGTGTCTGTGATCATTGGTTATGCTTATATGCATGCATACAAGCCCTCTGATTGATCACTTATCTACCTCACCTAACTTTAATCTTTCTGCTGTAATTTCACAGTCTGTTTGATGCTTTATGATTTTTGTCCCCCTGAGAATTATCAGTGTACTCCCTTTCTGTGCTCCTGATTCTATTATATTCACCAGTTTATTCTGTTGATCAAATTTTTAATTCACTTAATTTTTAGATTCACTTGTTGATAGATATGTATTTGTTGTTCATAATTTTTTAGCTTTTACCTTTTTCTTCTTCTTCTTCTAAAAGAGTACCTTTCAGCATTTTATATAATACTGCTTTGGAGTTGATGAACTCCTTTAGCTTTTTCTTCTTTGTGAAGGTCTTTATCTGCCCTTCAATTCTGAATGATAGCTTTGCTGGATAGATTATTCTTGGTTGTAGGTTCTTGCTATTCATCACGTTGAATATTTCTTGCCACTCCTGTCTGGCCTGCATCGTTTCTGTTGAGAAATCAGCTGACAGTTGTATGGGTGCTCCCTTGTAGGTAATGAACTGTTTTTCTCTTGCTGCTTTTAATATCCTCTCTTTGTCTTTTGCTCTTGGTATTTTAATGATGATGTGTCTTGGTGTGGTCCTCTTTGGATTCCTTTTATTTGGGGTTCTGTGTGCTTCCTGGACTTGTAAGTCTATTTCTTTTACCAGATGTGGGAAGTTTTCAGTCATTATTTCTTTAAATAGGTTTTCAGTATCTTGCTCTCTCTCTTCTTCTGGCACCCCCACAATTCTGATGTTGGTACGCTTGAAGCTGTCCCAGAGGCTCCTTACATTATCTTCACATTTTTGGATTCTTTTCTCCTCTTGCTTTTCCAGTTGAATGTTTTCTGCTTCTTTATGTTTCAAATTTTTGACTTCATTCTTGCCATCCTCTAGTCTGCTGTTAGGACTCTGTATAATATTTTTTATTTCAGTCAGTGTCTCTAGTTGGTCCTTTTTCATCTCCTCTTGGGTCTCACTAAATTTATCCAACTTTTCTAGCATATTCTTGAAAAACCTTATAAGCGTGGTTTTGAACTCTATATCCAGTCGTTTTTCTTCCTCCATTTCTTTGTTTGTAATCCCATCCCTTGTCTCAGCATTTTCACTATGCCGGGGAAACTTCTGTGTTGAATTCAGCTTTATGATACCAGACGTGCAAAGCCGCAGAAGCCTCTGTTGAGCTTGGGAGGGGTAAAGTCTCAGGGCTTAAGGGACTGCCTTGCCTTCCAGTCGGCACCGCCCTCCACGGCCCCTGAGTCTCACGTGACTGGGTAATCGCTGGAGCGATCCTTGTGTGCACGGGCACCCGCAGTGCCTCTAACCGCTGTCCCTCTGGCTCCCCTGCCCACCAGGACCACACGAGTCTAGGTCCCCAAGGTTTCGCCCGAAACAGGGGCTCAGTGGACTCAGAAGCGGCGCAGTTGGAAGGGTCTGTCTCCCGCCCACTTGCGAAAGCCAGCGGCACAATCAGCAATCTGTCCTGCGCAGTGCCGTGCCAGCCACCAGGCCTTTGATCTTTGCGACTCCTCTAAATTTCCGTGCACTTCTCCCTTTTCACAGTCCAAACTCCCCCCGTATGAGTTTCGGCTGGATCTGGGGTTTAGTGTCGTAGGATAAGGGGTTCAATGCCTTTGAGAGTCTCCATCTCCCTCCCGCCAGAGAAAGCCGGCCAGGTACTCGGGCACCCGCTCTCTCCTCATGCGCATTCTCCGTATCTCAGCTTTTTGCAGCTCCTCTGGGTCTCCGTGAGCCCCTCTCTTTCCTTCTAGTTGTAGAACTTCCACTCAGCCAGCTTTCCTGTGGTTCTGGATGGTGTCCGTTCTGTCTTTTAGTTGTAGTTTTGAAATTGTTGTGCGAGGCAGCAGTGTAGGTGTTTACCTATGCCGCCATCTTGGATTCCTCCCTGCTTGCCATGTTTGAAGGTCAGGAAGCCACTGTGGCCTGAATAGCAGGGATGAGGAGAATGGCATGAGAGGTATAGAAAAGGATCAGATTTTTTTAGGGCTCTGCCATCAAAAGATGATCTGCAAGGAGCTAAGGAGCCAGAGACAGAAAGTAGACCAACCACGTCACTCAGTGTCCTATTTATTTCTGCTGTCATGTTCTTTATTGCAAGACTTTCTCAACCAAAGTACTGAGTTGCTTGACCTTCGGGGGGAAACTCCCTGTCTTGTGCAAACCAGCCCTTTGAACAATGCTAATGTGGGACCTTGTGGGCTGTGGTGATGACTTTGGATTTTGGTTTGATTGAGGCATGAGTGACTGGAGGGCTTTGGGAAGAAACAGAGTGGCCTAAATTGGGTTTTAAAAAATTCATCTCTAGGAATTCACAGGTCCTATTCAGGGGAGATTGATATCCAAGGAGGCAGCTGGAAGATCAGATAGGAGACATAATAATTCCATTTAGGAATGATGGTGGCTTGGACCTGAGTGTTTGGGTTCTATCTATACTGTGTAGACTGACTGCAGGTGTGCTGATGGATTAGCAAATATTGGGGGAGTAAGAGAAGCATCAAGAATAATAGGCCTGGCCAGTGTAGCTCAGTTGGTTGAGCATCATTCTGTGCACCAATAGATCACTGATTCAATTCTTGGTTTGATCTCCAGTCTGAGTGTGTGTGAAGCAACCAAACAAAGTTTCTCTCTCTCATATTGATGTTTTTCTGTCCCTTCTTCTCTCTAAAATCAATAGAAAACATTTTTAAAAAGGATGCCAATATTTTCAACCTAAGCACCTGGAAGATGACAGATGAACTTCACTGAGAAGAGGAAGGCTCTGGAGGGTCAAGTTGGGAAGGGAGGAGAAAAAAGATCTTGATTGTGGCCCTGTGGTTGGAGCATGGGCCCAAGCACCAAAGGTCAATTTCTGGTCAAGGGCATATACCTGAATTATAGTTTCCATCCCAGGCCTGGCTCTGGTTAGGGCATGTGTGGGAGGCAACCAATTGATGTGTCTCTCTAACACTGATGGGTCTCTCTTCCCACTCCTTTCTTTCTACTCTCTCTGGGGAAAAAAAATCAATGGGGCTGTGACCAGAGACCAATTCAATGTGTCCACTTACCAGGTTTTCATCAGGGAATTAGCAGCAGCTTTCTTAGGGAGGCACATGCCCCATTCTGCCCTTGGAGATCATTCTGGAAGCTGCAACTTCAGTCTGCTTCTAAATACACGAACTGAGGATTGTAATTTTTAAATTCTATGCTTCTGATATAAAAAAATAAAGCAAAACAAACACGGTGAACATGTCAGTGCCCATCACATTTCATTTGGACCAAGAATCAAGAATTTGGGGCTTCTCAAAATGCCATCAGTGTGCAAGATCCAAAAGAAGCAGCTTGTTTTGATGTGATCACGTACAACCCCAGTGGGATTTTGACTCCGACTGTGGCTGGAATGTGAAAATGTTATTCTTTGTCTTATATTTACACTGGGAGCAAAGCCAGTTCTTGGCTCCCTGCTGTTGGATGTTGTTTCTTGTATTGTGACAACACTGGCCATTGCTGTGATAAGCTCTGCGTCTTTGTGTGCTGTTTAAAGTGATCACAGGGAGGTCTGGCTTCTCTGTCTGGAGCATGCTAAGGACATTGACCCTAAATGACAACAGTTTCCCCAAATGAAACCAAAATTTTCTCTAAATAAGTTACTTACTGGTTTTCCACTTTTAGGCATTACCTAATCTAAGGTTATCCCTCTTGGAAGATGAGAACTCAGCTGCTTTCCTTCTCACCCCCAACACACACACACACACACACACACACACACACACACACACACACACACAACACACACACACACTTCCCATTCTGTTTCTCCAATATTTTTCTGAAGACCAATATTTAGGGTAGTCTTTATTGTGTCTGTTTAATGCTTTTCACATTTGAGCCAACCAATAAATTTCTTTACATTTGAATCTTTCAGGTACATCAGAAATGGAGGAACTTCCTTCTGTAGGGGTGGGGTGGTCTTATTCAATAGACATATTTAATTCAAAAACAGAGTAGAAAATGCCAAAATGTCTTTCACATCCCTTCACAGTCCTTCCAGCTCACCCTCTGGTGGCCACATTACAAATTGCACTTCCCAATAGGGTCAAACCCTTTTTTTCCACCCAGAGCTGCTCTTACCAGAAGAACCAGGTAAAGTCAGTGTCAAGTGAAAATGCAGGGCTCTTTGCTCAGAAATCATTAGGAATTTCAGGACGGCGAAAGCAGAGTATTAAACCTATTACAGTCCCTTCTAAGTGACTGCATAGATTGGGATACCATGAAGCCATCCCTCATTACCAGGACAAAGGGATGTATTCATTTACCAAGTCAATTCCACACCAAGCTCAAGTCATAAAAAAAAATAGACCTATAGATACTGTTATCCTTAGGGATGAAAACTAGAGGCTTTCTCACTAAAGATAAATAAAACTGCAAGACACGTGTGCTCTGAAGGATGGAAGTGGATGCCTGCTGATGTTGATGCTCTAAGACAATGATGTCAGTGATGACAGTGGTGGCAGGGCCAGGACCAGCTCCAGTGATCAGCAGTGTAAGTAAAGCATGAGCTGTAAGGGCACCACATCTGTGACCATTCAGGGATCTGCCACATCTATGCAGCTTTTATGGCTCCAATAGTCTGGGTATTGCTGGTTTTACCTTCAAAATAAAGGACAAGTTACTGCACTTGTACCTCTATCTAATCCATGTTAGAAGAGTGAAATGTGCTTTGTGAAGCCTCTGGTGAGACCTAATAAGAAAACCACATGCAGAACCCTAGTGTTTAGAGCAAGGCCATATCTTCTATAGCAATGGAACAAGAGCTCCTGACTGGCTTCTGGGTCTGAGGAGAGATGGAGAATCTGAACATAGGTTGTAAGGTGACCAAGTAGGCAGAACTGCTCACCATAACTTGGGTTCTACCACACCCACCAACAGAAGGTCAGATGGAGAGGACAGAATCCATCACATATGGAAGTAACACATCCTGGATTAGACAAGGACAGGTGGCCAAGACCATAGGCACCTAGCACTCCAGTCCTGTGACCTGCCACATAGCTCCCACCTGAATCACAGAAAGTTCACTCTGACTAGTCAACAAAAAAGAAAAAGGGTACACTCATTCCACCTTTATCCCAGCTTTCAATCTCCCCTTACACACACACACACACACACACACACACACACACACACACACACACGCCACTCTCTTATTTGTCCCCAGGTTACTAGTCAGACTTACTCACTGACTTGGCTAACTTGTTGACTCAGGTGAGGCACACCTTGGGCAACGAAGGTAAGATTTGGCTTTTCCTGTCTCTCCCAGGCCATGTGGAAACTGCTGCCCCAGACTACCCTTTGAGAGCCTGCTGCACATGCCTCTACTCATCAGACCTGGAGACTGGACACCTCTGACCCTCAAGCTTGGTCCTCACCAAGGTGGGGAATGCAAGCTGGCCTTGCATTCCCCACCTTCTCCAGGCTCCGTTTCTGCCCCTTTTCTAGTCTCTCTTCCTCACTCAATCTTTCAACTTCATGTCCTTATGTTCTACATTCATGATGTCCCCTTCCTATAATCCTTCATCACTCTTCAGACTCCTCACTCCGTAAAAGATACTCATTCCCTTCTCCCCTGTGTTCCCTGTTTCATGTTTCCTGTTCCATGTTTCCTGTCAGTTTGTACACCTGTTGTTCCCTCATGTCCCAAAGTCAGAGCACAAATCAGAGTGTTTAAATACTTTGTTCTTTTCCCTCCACTGTGTGTCTCACTCTTGATGCCCATCCAAGTCTAAGAGAATGGCACCCACCCACCACACCAGCTGCAGTGGTTCCTACCTCAACAAGTAAGTCTGCCCCTCATTCTTATTTCTTAGCCCCATTCTGAGACCCCACAAAAGAACCCTCCTGCATGGTATCCTAGTTCCCTCTGAACCCATATAATGCCTAAACCCCCAAACCCACAGGCCTTACAATTTCTTATTTTAATTCTGAGAAGACCCCATTCCTTGATGACCACTCCTGTGCTTGCCCACCTCAGCTTACCTACAATTCACCCTTGGCTTTAAAGGATTTCAGCCAAATACCCCAGAGGCTTCAGGGAGTAGGAAAGGAAACAGAACCAGAGGAGATATTTGTTTCCATTTCCCAGGTTCTGGTTGTTGACTCTCTAAGGACAGACATGTGGGGTTTGTAAAATCAACAAAGAAATCAAAGAATGAGGACACAAATGTCTGGCTTGAGCTCCAGGTCACAGAGGGTGGACCGGTGCAGGCCTGTGGGTGGAGGATGTGACTGGGGAATTGAATGTTTACTGGAGTTGTTGAGTTTCATGACAGAATATCTTTTAAAACCTCTGTGATCTTATTCTTTGAACATGCAGTGAAAACACATGTGGAATGAGAACACTGTTCACACTGCCACCTCCTCTCAAATAATGGCCCCTCTGAGGCAACCCGAGGTACCAGAAGGATCTGGGCAGTCAGGTCATCTCCTGCTGTGGACACCCAGTTAGGAGGAAGGCAAGAAAACTGGGAATATGCATTTTAAAGAAATTAGGCCCTAGCCAGTTTGGCTCAGTGGATAGAGTGTCGGTCTATAGACTGAAAGGTTTCAGGTTCAATTCCGGTCAAGGACATGTATCTTGGTTGCGGGCACACCCTAGTAAGAGGTGTGCAGGAGGCAGCTCATTGATGTTTCTAATTCTCTATTCCTCTCCCTTCCTGTCTGTAAAATATCAATAAAATATATTTTTAAAAATTAAGAAATTGAAATATTTGAAGATATGGGAAGGACATTGATTCAGCTAATTAGGTAATGTCAGAGTAAAACATGTATTGGGCAAATTGAAAAAAGCAAGACAGACTCTATTCAAGACCATGCAATAGGGCAGTGAGACTGAGCTCAACACCGCCCCCCCCCCCTAAAAATAAATGCTGGGGAAAATTAAGAATAGAAGTAGCATCTGTGTTTGTTAACTGGCTTTACACACCAGAAAAAGAAAACTTCTTACGAAATCCTGACAGGAGCTTACCTCTATGTTGTAAAGGTCCTTACCCAAGTTAGATTCTTACCCTTTATCAGAGACTGCTACATAGGGACACCAGGAGGATTACCTTTTAAGGTGATGGGGCCAGGCCCTTGAGACAGATATTCTCTGGGTCATGACACTGGCAAAAAGCTTTTAAGGAGACATGTATATTTCAAAAGGGCACAGAAAAAATCTTCAATTGCAAGTTGAAACTTACATTTATAAAGGAAATACTCTAAAAAAATAAATAGCGATCAGAGACCTGTGGTCAGGAAGAGCCTGTCTGAGGGAACATTAAGGCCTCGGGTTCATAACAAAACTGCTGTCTGCAGATCTGAAGGAAACACAACTAAATTTCATTCAGCCAAGACCTGGTTTTCATCTCCACCAGCTACTGCAATTTATAAAAAGGTGCAATTCCCAGCCATTTATAAACAGATGAAAGTAGCTGACAGACCCTGAACACAGTAAAAATTTGATCTCCCAGAAGGCCGTGCTTTTCATGAAGACTTTACATTTCTCTCTACAGTCACCTTCCCTTTGAGGAAATGACATCTCCAAGGAAGAATAGTATTCTTGATCCTATATCATGGCTGAATTCACTGGATTTGGCCTGATTAGTGACCTAAGTGCAGAGGAGCTGACATTCACTTCATAGTTTGCTCTGATGCAGGTGTTTCTATGAAACCTGAGATGGGAGTTTTAACAGCCTCTTGAGGTTAGGAATCCTCACCCTAACGCTTCACTTGCTGTCTCTCTAACATTGGGGGATGCCCTTTTCTCCAAGAGATTCCAAAATACTCCTCAGGTCAAACTTAGCTCCATAAGGGTGAGGTTATTTCTAATTCTGTGTGTATCTCAGTGAACTAGGACATTTGAGCAAAAGCCTTGGTTGTATTAGCAACATTTCCAATTATATACTATTAAGAAGGAGAATAGAGTTGCATTTAACATATGCAAATAAGTCTATTTCCATTAAAACAAAAATACCCAAGAAGACTTAAGAAATTTTGGGAGGAGAAGTCAAATAGAAAGGAAAAAAAGTCAGTGTTGCTACCAACATGAGTGTCCTTCTGTGTATTTCTATTATCCAAAACAGTGTCCAGGCATCCTCAACTGCCCTCCCACCCACTCCCAAAAAAAAGGGACAGAGCTCAAATTCCTGTGACCTCATCACATACTCCCACCAGTCATCCATCACACAACCACTGACCATCCTCTGAGGGACTCAGTGTCACCTCCACTGTGGAGATGGTGCAACTAAAACAAATCAGAGGTGTAATCATGTGTGGAAGGTGACCTTAACTTAAAAATAATGACAAATTCAGCTCTAATTTTTGTGTATTTATTGACTCTTAAATGTGTATTTAAGTCTTCTAAGGACTTTCCACCCTCATAACAAATATATTTAAAGGGTGCAAAAATTATTCAGAGTTTAGTAACCTATAGAAGAGGAGTAGAGTCACTTATATTTTACATCCAATTCAACTGGCACACTTTCAGCGGAACTGATGGGATTGGACACCTCACACTGGTAGCTCCCAGCATCCTCCCTCCTGATGGGGTCTATAGTGAGGGTTCTGTTCTTCCTGGACAGCTTCATCCGCTCCGTCAGCCGCAAATTCATGCCATTGAAGAACCAATGGGTTGAGGCTGCATTTGTATAGCAGGTCAGGACCACAGAATCCTTATGCTCCATGAGGGTGGTATTGCTGGCTAGGAGGGTGGGCACTCTCACAGGCGCTGCAGAGACACAGAGGGTATGACTGATTGAGAGTGGACTTGGGGCCTGGAGACACACAAATAAATCAGACTTCTCAGGCTCTCACAGCCCAGTATAAGGTCACCAGAGGATGATCCTGGCCTTTGCAGAAGGACCACTGTCTTTGATGAGGTGACAATGTGTTAAAAGGAAGGCTACACCTCCTTTCTGACCCCATATCACACTAGGGTGACCCCTGACCTGTTCCCACAGACATCTCTGTAGTATCTGTACATGAAACCCTTTCCAGCCTTGTGTACAATAACCTCATAATCAAGATAAAACTTTCATGAGCTTTTATTGATTTTTTCCTAAAACTTTATTTAATTTTAAATATGATCAGGTCCCACTTTTCATGTAAACTTTCATATATCTTAGAGAATGTGGATTTATCATATCTGTCCATCTCTGGGGCTAAGGGAACTTACAGAAAGTTTTTAAAAAAAGCATTTACCCCTTATTAAATAATTCATTAGGCAATAAAGATGGCCACCTCAGTCTTTATGACCTTGAATTGGAAGAAGTTCCATCTAAAGAATTCCTCAGTCTGAACAGGACTTTTCCTGGCCAGCACATTGAATAACACCATGAACAAAATTTCTATAGAAGTGGTTATTGTCTTAACAAAATATGGTCGAAATATAAAGAAACTTCTCGATATTGTCAAAGCCATGCATGAAAGCCCACAGCTTACACAATACTTCATGGCGATACTTGGAAAATGTTATTAAGATCATGAACAAGACAAGATGCTGCTTTCCCCAATTTTCAGCATAGTACTGGAAGTCCTGGCCAGAAAAACTAGGCAGGAAGATAAAAGAAGAAGTATCAAAATTGGAAAAAAAATAATCTTTTAAGAAAGACAACATAATCTTACATGTAGAAAACCTTAAAGATTAAGACACATGCCCTTGTGCGCACGCGCGCACACACACACAATTTGTTAGAAAGAACAAATAAGGCAAATTTACAGGAGACAAAAATCAACATTCAGCATCATTTTTACTTGTTTGCAACAAAAATGTACAATCCCAAAATGGATTAAGAGATCAGTTCCCTTTTCAATAGCATCAGAAAGAATAGAATATTTAGGATTAAACTTAATTAATAAAAAAGAAAATGTATACACTGAACATTACCAAATGTTTCTGGAAGAAAGTAAAGAAGAAACAAATACATGAAAAGACATCCATGTCCATAGATTGGAAGGCTCCCACTTATCTACATATTTGACACAATCCTTATAAAAACCCCATTGACTTTTTTGTAGAAATAGAAAAATACATACTAAAATACAAATGGAATTTAAGTGGACCCTAAGTGGTTGCAATAATTTTACAGAAGAATGAAATTGGAGGTTTCATACTTTCTAATTTGAAAGCTTACTACAGAGCTAAAGTAATTAAAATAGTGTGCCGGTGGCACAAAAACTTCTTTTCACCAAAAGACACAAGCAAATGGTTTGGATGGAGAGAGGCCAGTCTTTTCAACAAATGGTGTTGAATAGCCATATCCACATGCAAAACAAATGCAGTGGACTATTGCTTATACCAGACACGAAAATTTGGTTAAAATGGATGGAATCCTAAATGTGAAACCTAAAATTATAAAACTCTTAGGGGGAAGCATTATTACATTAGATTTGGCAATGATTTCTTAAACATGATACTAAGAACACAGGAAAAAAATAGATAAATTGGATTTTGTCAAAATGAAAACATTTGTTCATTAAGGGACAAAACAAACAGTGAAAAGTGACTTATGGAATGAGATAAAGTATTTTGAAAATCATATATAAGATGAGGGGTTAATATATAGAATATACAAAGAAATCATACAATAAAACAACAACAGAACCAAATAACCTGATTTAAAAATAGGCAAAACACTTGAATAGAGAAGATAAACAAATGGCCATCAAACACAGGAAAAGATGCTCAACATCACTATCACACAAAAATGCAAATCAAATCTCTTAAGACTGGAGTTGTTGCTTGTAATGTTGGGTGTGGGTACCTGACTGCAGGTGACAGAGAGAACACTGCCCTGTGTGGTACCTTTGAGTCCTCCAAAGGCTTCTTCAGTCAGATCTGGACCTCTCACCTCTTAGCCAACATGAATCCTTAAAAGAATATGGCAGATCTGTGTGAATGAATGAGGATTTACAAGACAAATGCATGAGGATCTGAGTACTCAGGGAATGTAAGGCCTCCAGCTCTGTGTATGGAAGAAAACACAGACTTTCTCAGGTGACAATTAAGTATCAGGGTTTGGTCATGGAAAGAAATAAGATTGGGAACCAGAGACCACCTCAGATTTCTTCTGGATTTTCATAGACCAGCTAACTGCCTGACTGACAGGAGACCATTCCTTCCAGCTGCACAAACCTCCATTGTCCAGCTGAAGTATGTTTCTATGAAACACCATTTTCAGAATATTCTACAGCCTGGGCTTTGAAGAGAAATAACACATGGGGACTAGGAGCAACCCCATGACCAGTTAACTACTCAGGCCCCTGGGCCAAGAGGTTGAGCAGGCCTTCCCAGATAAGACATGAGCCAGTGAGCCAATAAATCATAGAGCAGTGTCCGAGGAATGAGCTAGAAAAGAGTGAGCAAAGGCCAAAGCTTGGTCATTAAAATCATTCTCCCTCTGCTGAGATCAGATACTGAAGAGGTGAGGGATGGCAATAGAGTAGCATGGACTTGCTGAAATTCTGACCCTTGTGAACCATTTGTATTTGGTGGTTATGAAATATAAATTTGGAAATAATTTAAAATCTTCCATATGTGAAAATTATTATTAATACTCCAATTGTTGGAAGGACTATTTCTCTAAAGGGCAGCAAAGGATCTGAGACATAGGACAGGGACAGGGGGTTTGTCCTACATTCCCAGAATTTTAAGGACTCTGCATCCAGGTTCCAGTTTCTGAAGAAATTTTGAATCACTTATTTATTTATTCATTTAAATCACCATTTATTTCTTCCTAATTCATCAAAAGAAACAGAGTGTTACATGATGGTCCCTGAACTGATGTAGAATGAGGAGAGAGCAGGCAAAGTCCTTTCCTTTACATCCAGTGGGAGTGACATCAACACACAGGAAACAAAGAAGTGGTTTCAAGTTCAGTGCAGGAAGGTGTGGATCAGCCACCTAAGGGGAAGGCCTAGGCATTCCCAGCAATGATCCTAATTGTTACTGCAGGTAATTCTGTTCTGGGGTTAAAACATTTTAATTCTCCATTTCCTTTCCTTCTCCAGACCATAATCTCCCCCTCTGAGCTGAGGACACTTAAGAAGAAAGGATCTGAACCAATGGTTGGTCTAGCAATTCATAGACACCTAATAGGCCCCTGAGGTAGAGGAGAGGATGGAGATCTGGCTGCAGACAGACCTCAAGTGACTCTGATCAGTTGCTCATGGTCTGTGGGATTCTGTTTTAGTGACTGCATCTACCTGTGCCTCCGTTTCTTTTCAATGAAGGAGAATAGATATTTGACTGGCCGGTTGTCAGTGTATTAATCATAAAATATTCATAATATCTAACTAAAGATGCTCAAATAAGAGGTATCTCTTCTTGATCAACTCTAAGAGAGAATCCCCTGGGCTGGTCCCTGGTGAGTGAGGAGCTGCCAGGACCATTTTTTCTCCTCTGTTCCGCCCTGGGGATACTTACCTTTTGCTCCACTCTCCCAAGTCCCCCAGAATAGTCATCTAATGACCTGGGGATCTTATCTAGTTGTGCTCTTCACACATAGCCTCAGGTGAAGGACCAGAAGTAGCTTTTTGGGCTGAGCCCTGGCTAATGACCAGCTCAGAAGCCTTGTACTTAGGAAACTCAGGAAACCATTGATCTCAGTCAGCCCTTCCCAGGAGCTCAAACCTAACCTGACACACACTTCCCAGGGTCTTTGGAGTCAGAAGCTCTAGGAGAAGGAACTGTGAAGGGGCTTCCTCAGGAAGCTCCTCAGGCTAGCCTCTGACTGAGTCCTGCAGGGTCTTTCTCAAGGTCCTGGTCATGGAGAGGGGCTCAGGGACCCGGACTGAGACTGGTCTCCCTCTGCTGAGTCTCTCCCATCAGACTGGCCCTTCTCTCTGTGCAGAATGTCTGCAGGGCAGGAATTCAGGAAGGGAACTTTGACCTTAGGAAGTTTGTCACTGTGTGTCCTTCACTAAATGCCCAAACCCAACCTGAAATGTGAGGCAGAGGGAGATGGAGGAGAGTCCAGTGCTGTCAGTCCTGTATGTGAAGTAAAATTCACCCACAAAACACCCCAAAGTCAGAGAGCAATCACTCACGGTATACACGGAGCCGTCCAAATCCTATTTCTTTTTTTGAATCTCGAAGGTAGGCTACTATGGTGTAGTATCCTGAATCCCACTGTCTGACCCTCTTTAATAGCAGGGATCCATCACTGTTTACTCTCTCTCGACCACTGGATGCAATCCCCGATATGTGTACTTTTAAGTCCATTACAATAGATGCTATATTCCGATGGAATTTCTCCCCTTCCCCCCTGTACCACCGAAAGCGCACAGCATCTGGAGGCTTGTTGCGGATATGCAGAACCACATCCTTCCCTTCGGCAGCATTGGTCGACACAATAGAGAGCTGTGCAGTTGTGGGTGGGCTCCAAAAGGTTAAGAGTGAGACTAGAAGAGAAAAGAGAAATTGGTCAAAATTTGGATATATGTATTGGAATAGAAAGATGAAGCCCTTTATACTGAGCAAGTCTCTTCATCTTTTCATCTCTTTGCCTTTGTCTGTGTGTGAGTGTGTATGTGACGCCCATGGCCAAGGTCAGCAGCATGGCCACCTCTGAACCTGTAATTTTTGTTCGTTTGTTTTGAATACTCTTCCCCAGGTGTCTGCCTGGCTCACCTTTCACTGCCCTAAGACCCCTGATGACCTCAGAATGTCCTTGGGAGACACTTGTGGTGATCACCTCCTCTAAAAACCCGTTGTCTCCACTTTCTGATCTGTTCCTATGCTGTTCTCCTAATGGCACTTGTGTGGACCTGACCTCACATCTAGATCTTTCCTTGTCTGAGACATCCAATCCTGAGTCTCTGTCTCTGGAAGCAAAGGCCAGTTCCATGGGGGAAGGTGCTTGTCTGTTCTGTTGTACCTTCAGGGCCTGCAGCAGGCTGAAGTACCTGTGGGTGAATGAATGAGTGCTCCCTGAGTCCTGTACCCACTGGGGTGCATGTGCCCATTTCTGAGGTTGGTGGTAAAGACAATGCTTAGCGCCCCTGATGAAGTTTTTCTGGTGTTATTACTATTATAACCAGTTTACAAAATTCAACCCTCAGTAAGGAACAACTTAAAAAATGAACAGCAATCCAGGTTTTCCTGCCCTTCGCTCTTTCCAGATCTTGAGATGTTGTTGTTGTTGAACCCCCTCCCTCATCCTACTCTGTGCCCCTGCCCTTTCCCTTCAGATCCAAATATCAACCCCCCTTTCCTCCCAGAGGCTGTCCGCCCCAGGGAATCTTAACCAGTCTCTGTCCCCCATCTGCCTGCCCACCCCAGGAATTGTCCCCTTCTTACTGGTCAGCAGAAGCCCCTGCCAGGGGACAAGCCCTCTGTGAGCAGAGGCTGAAGGGGACTCCATGGTGACTGCTGCCTTCTCTGTCCTTCCCTCTGTGGGAAGACCTTGAGTTCCAGTAAGGTTCTTAGGCACTGCTCTCCGGATGGGTGGGATCTGCTGTCCCTCCTCCCCATGTGCTGAGCCTCCTCCTGGGGCCAGCACTTCCCTCCTCAAGTGGGCCAGGGTGGGGTCTGTGCTTATGAAGCTCATTCTCCCTCCCCTCTTTCCTGTAACCCCGTCTCCTCCTTGCAGTTTACCTTTCCTCTATATTTCAGTTCCCTGGGAATTGTTGAGACCTCTGAATACACACACACACACACACACACACACACACACACTGCACAGGCACACGGCATCCAGAAAAGCACTCTCCGGGGCATCCAGTTTCTGGTCATTCTCCCTGTCTCCCTGGCAGATGCACAATAGCCTCCCCAACAGCCCTCTTTCTATCACATTTGACTTTTCTCCTCAGAGGAGGAATTCTGGGGCCACCTCAGGAAAATTGTCACAGGAGTGTCACCTTTGCTGTGCATTGAATCTCCTGTGAAACTTTGTAAAGACTGTAATGCCCAGTTAACATCTTAAAAAGGCTGCATCAGCCTTGACATGGTCCCATTCACCAAAAAGGTTGTGGGTTTGATTCCTGGTCACAACACATACTTAGGTTGCAAGTTTGATCCCTAGTTGTGGCAACAAGTCTCTCTCTCTCTCTCTCTCTCTCTCTCTCTCTCTCCCTTCAGTCTAAAATTGATAAATGCTGTTCAGCAGCTGTCCAGCTAACATGGATGCCCTGACAGAGGGAGACCCTATGATATGTGTTGGGACTCCCCTCCCCAGCTCCTGTGCACAGGGAGGGTTTCCACATCCTGTTAATATGCAGATTCTGACTCAGCAGATGTGCAGTGGACCAGAAATTCTGCATCTGACAAACTCTTAGGGGAGGTGGATCTTACTGGCCTATGGAGCCCACTTGCAACAGCAAGGCTGATGGGGGCACATATACCCTGAGAAGATTACCCTCTCACCCCAGCATTGGCCTCTGTTGTATCTTGGTCTTGGGTCTGTCAGCACCACACGAGGAGCTCCACAGGTCCCAAAATGGGGATTATTTCTGGTTGTGACACAGAAACCCATCTGGGAAGGTTGGATTTCCTCCCAGCAGGAAGGCTAGAGAGGTGACTCTGGGGGTATCAAGCTGGGTGGTGATGGAAGAGGGATCCCTTCTTCATCTCAGGCTGTCACCAGCCTGACCTTTGCTTCCAGGGACAGAGACTCAAGACTGGATGTCTCAGATGGACCTGCAGTTCCTGAGTCTGAAGGGGAAGGTGTCCTATTTGTCTTGGGAGAAGAAGATGGTAGTGGGAGTTTATGTGCTGTGGGCTCTCAGGTATGTTTCAAGGAGACCCTCCCTCTTTATTTCTGTTGACTGAGCCTGTCCATGTGCTCCCTGACTGTTGGAGCAGCCTCTGGCCTCTGCCTGAGAGATTTACTTGTGGTCCCCTCTCCTTGTCCATTGGTGGTGCCAGGCATGGGGTGGGGAGCAGCACAAATCCCCTGAGAGAGCATGAGCTCCTAGACCTTGTCAAAATAGGAAACATCCAAACCAGTGGAGAATTTTTATGAATTCATTTGAGCCACGCTGAGATCATAGGCTTGTTAACAGGATCTCAAATCCTGCAGAGAATGGCCATTTTGCAACTTATTTTATACACCAGAGCCCTGATGCATGAAGATTCATGCAAGATTAGGTTTTCCTTCCTCTGGCTGCTGGCAACCAACACCTGGACCTTCGCTCTGGCTGCCGCCTTCCACCCCTGGGCTTATCAGGCTTATTTTACAGTCCCCCTTTTATTCACAGGCCCTAGAAGTAACAGGTGGGATGGAGCAGGCACGAGGGCAGGATCCAAGAGAAATCACAGCATTTGAGGACAGGCTCCAAGAGAAATCACAGCACTAAGGAATTAATCATAATTATGAGAAGTGCAGTGAAGAAAAAAGGTCTGGTGTGTCTAGAGGCTAGGAGTGGCCAGGGCAGGGCAGAACATAAGCATCCTGGCCTGGGCCCTGCCATCTTTTTCCCATCAATTTGCATATTCCCTCCTTATTGGCTGCGGGCACCACCATCTTAGTTGCGATGTGACAGTCAATTTGTATATTCCATCTTTATTAGATAGGATTATAATCAAAGGAGAAGATGGAAATAATTGCATGAAATCCATTAGGAGGTTAGAGAAAGTATAATGAGGAAATCCCTAGAATTAACAAAAGGCAAAAAGGAAAACATATTGTTTTTTACATTGGTGGGTACAAGATAATTAATATTTATGGCATGTAGCGAGGTTATGCAAGAAACCAGGTAACATAAGGAGTCTGTGGTCTTGTGTGCTGTTCCCAGAGTTGGTGCCTTCAAATTGTCTTGCAAAGAAAAAACTATTCTGATGTGTCAATGCTGTTTTCCAAGATGCATAGAATAGGGAAAGGCCTCACTTAAGGTAAAATCTGACCTTTGCTAATGAAACTGTAGGCCTGGGACATGATGACTTGCCATCACTTGCCCAGTTACAAATTTGTGATCAGACCACACTGTGCAGTTACTTTTGATCACTAAGCCTGTTAGGCCTGCCATGGAGCTCTCTGGGCTTATCAGGCTTATTTTACAGGCCCCCTTTTATTCACAGACCCTAGAAGTAGCAGGTGGGATGGAGTAGGCATGAGGGCAGGATCCAAAAGGGCCAGTGGGAGCAAGGGATGGAAATCAGGCTCCTTCTCCAGCTCCTTAGGGAAAGCCAGGTTTGTGTGTGAATTCCCTGTGTTGTCTGTAGTTTAAATGTCACCCCCCTGGAGAGCAGGAGGAGACCTGCAGCCAATGTCAGGTGCTGCACCAGGGATGCTGACCAGAGGGTAGGAGATGATCTTGCCACCTGAGTAGAAGTAGGCTCTGGCCTTCAAGCTTAAAGGGCAGTCATTTGGGGCCCAATCACCATGGGTTTTATGTCTCCTGACTCTATCCCAGAGCAAGGTGAGCCCAGTGAGAGGACAGGCATTGTCCAGAGTATTATGAGTCCAGTGTCATGAGAATTGTCACCTCTGGTGGATGCGCTGTTTCAGGAGGACCTCTCTGTCCCAAAAATTTCAAAGAAAGAGGCTGGTGAGGTTTCTTCTGAGGCTTTTAGTAGAGTGTCTCAAATTTGGAGGGCTGATCCCCCAAATGCCCTGTGTGATCCATCGTATCACAATCCAGGGATCTTGCATATAGGGAGTTATACCTTAATTCCTTTGAGTTCAGAGTGGGTACCTTTCTCCCCTAATAATAACTCTACTGGAGTGGAGGATCCAGGTGTCTGCCAGGTCAAGGATCTGCTAACAGTGAGAAGTTTGATTTCCTTTATTCCCTTAAAATCACAATGCTCCCTATCTCCATCTTGTGAATGACCTATAATCTACCCAAGGGTCTGTCCTCCTTCCTGGCAGTAAGTAGGGTAAAGACCCAACCCTGGCCCTAGCTGGTTTGGCTCAGTGGATAGAGCATCAGCCTTTGGACTAAAGGGTCCTGAGTTTGATCCCTGGTCAGGGAACATGCCTAGATTGCTGCCTCGATCTCCAATGTGGGTTGTGCAGGAGGCAGCCGATCAATGATTCTCTCTCATCATTGATGTTTCTCTCTCTCTCTCTCTCTCTCTCTCTCTCTCTCCCTCTATGCCTCTCTGAAATAAATTAAAATATATATTTTTAAAAAGACCCAAATCTGGGACATCCACAGGCACTTGCTGGCCTTTTTACAGTCTGATAGCAATGCCTTCGTGTTGATAAGGAACATTCTCCCATTGCAAGTGTCACACAGATGACAGGCTTCCATTGGGTGGTTTCCCTCATCCATTTAATGAGTGTTTACTGACCATCTGTGATGTGTCAGGCCTGGGATGGACCCTGGGAACTCAAGGTGCAGGACATAGGTGGGACCTGTGTTCATGGACTTTACCTTGTAACAAAGACAAGCTCCAAGAGAAATCACAGCACTAAGGAATTAATCATAATCATGAGAAGGGCAGTGAAGAAAAAGGTTTGTGTATCCAGAGCATGTACTTAGTGAGTCTCAGCTGGACTGTGAATCTCAGAGAGTCTTCTGAAGTGTGAGTGACCATTCACCCCTTGAAGGATAGAGGGAGGAGGGAAAGAACTGCCTGCGAAGGACTGGCTTTTGGTGGGCAGAGGTAAGGCTGCATGGAGGGACTCACAGAGTTCAGAGTGCACAGCCTGGAAAGCAAGAAGTGCTATGGACTCAGTGATGCTGGTGAAGTTAGACCTACTATGCTTGCGAATTGCTCCAGTGGGGTCAGCAGCCTCCTGGAGAGGCTCCAGGTCATGGAGTAGCTTTGCCACCCTCTAGTGGACAAGCAGAAAAATGAGCAAAGAAAAGGTCATGCTACATTTAGGTATTTTTTTGAGTTTTGTATTTTCTATTCAACTTATATTTTAAGCAATATATATAATTTTAAACATATCTTAAACATCTTTAAACAAATTATATATGTGCATATATATAATTTTAAACATATTAAAGTTGACATATAATACACTTACAATATTAAAAGTATATAATTTAGTAAGTTTTGCCAGATGTGTGCACCAGAGAAATTATTACAATGAAGATAATGAATATATTCTTCACTCTTAAAGTCTCCTCAGGCCCCTCTTATAATCTCATTCTGCTTCTCTCCCACCATCTCCCCTAGTGTTAAAGAAACTCTCATCAATTTTCTGTCATTATAGATTAGTTTACATTTTCTAGACTTTTCTAAATTTGAATCATATAATATGTAATATTGGGGTATGGTCGGCTTCTGGACTCAACAAGATTTTCCTGAAATAGTTATTTCTTTTTTTATTTCTTAGTTCTATTCCATTGTAGGGATTCACTTGTTCATGGACATTCATGATATTTCTTATTTTGCGTTATGACTATAAACTTGTTATGAAATTTGTACAGAAAGATCTTTAGCATAAAGAATTAGGTGCTTGTAAAACCACTGAAGAGCTAGAGAAATGGAAGTTAGGGACTTGCCTCTGGCAGTTTGGTTTCAAGGTCCTACTGCCACAGTCCCCACCCAGAGGTAAAAATAAACAACACACCCATCAGTCAACATATTGGCAGAAATAATCTCCCTTTCAGCTAACTACACACAAGTGCATCTTAGAGACTAAATTTAATTCACATTTGAATTCTCAGTCATTTAGGAGTGGGAAAAGTAGTATTTAACCTTTCAGCCCCTCTGATATAGAAGAAAAAATAGAAAGGAGTGGAGCATAAATGTCAAGTGCCAATAGATTATACATGTCATGTCTGAGTTCATTTGCAGGCTGTGTGACTCTGGGCAAGTGATCCCACCTTAAAAAGAATCAGTTTCCTCATGTGATATTATAGAAAAACATTTGGTGTTTTGTTTTGTTTTGTTTTGTTGTTGTTGTTCTTAAAACTGAGCAATTAAAACTCTGGAAATTTTCTCAGTGATAACAGTGATAAGAGTGTCTTTTGTCCCAGTGAGGCAACTCTTGGTAGGCCTCTGGATAGTTGCAGGCTGCCATAAAAACCAAATCTTGATTAGAAGCTTGGAATTTTCAGCTGTCAATGTAAGAAATGTTTACACCTGTAGATAAATTTTATAAGTTTATAAGTTTATTCGTGTCAAACTGATAACAATTGTCAGGAAACAAATGTCCACGGATTGAGAAAATGCTCTGAGAATGGCACTTTTGCACCTTATTTTATTACATTACAACCAAAGGGGGAGGTATAAGTAGATCGCATAAAATCCACTGGTGATAGGTTAGGGAGGCAGGGAAAAGCAAAGCAGGGAAATCTCTGAGATTAAATAAAGCAAATAGACACATATTTCTTTTACATTGGTTGGTACACGCAGTTAGCAGATAACAACTCAATAACAATGAGGAGTTCTTTGGTTACTGCTCTGGTGCATTAATGATCTGGATAAATAGAAATTACCCTGATATTCCAAAGTATGTCATAATAGATGCAAAACAAAACAAAACAACAACAAAAACAATAGACAGGCTCAATTAAGGTAAAGATTGACCTTTCTCATGGAAGGCACTGGCCTAGGATATGACTACCCAACACAACTTATTTTTAGTCAGAAAGTTTTCATATCAGACCATCCTATGTGGTTTACTTTAGGTTTCTGAGTTTGTAAGGCTATACCACACAGGCCTCCTCTAAGCCTACCAGAGTTAGTATGTGGCTCCCTTTTAGTCATAAATCAATCTAAAGGCTGCATTGATGATCAACCTTTTGTTTAAATAATGAGGTTCCACAGTGCTAGGAAGGATCATTCCAAAGAAGTCTTAGTGTCAGCAGTGGTCTTATTTACCCATGAACCATTGTGGACAGGGAAACACCATGTCTTTGAATGGCAGTCAAAGTCAAATTTTCTCAAAAGTGAAAAGCAGATAAATGAGAGGCAGTCAGGTCTTACAGGCCTCTATTAAAAAAACAGCAACGACTCTGTTTGGGTACAGAAATTTGACACCTAAGGACTGATTCCTACCGGGAAAGGACCACCTCCACGGCAGTCAAGGTCAACAGAAGCCCAACATGACTTCATCACACCCATCTTAAGCAGCTCAGGAAAAATAGAGTCCAAGAGTTTTCGGACTCTCTTTTCAGATTACTCCTTAGCCCTCATTCTGGGCTCTTATGTTATAAGTAGGCCCACTAACTTTATTAGACAAAAAATTAAAATTATAGTCCTCAGGGGTAAATATAACGCCCTTCTTGACAATAACCAAGAGTCAATGATTTGTCTTGTACATAAAACCAGTGGAGAATGAAGCATCCATCTTATATAAAAACTGCTCTTTGAAATTTTAACTTTGCTATTGGCTTCTGTAAATGTTTGATTGCTTAAATAAGGAAAATAAGACTATTGTCACTTCAGAGAGGCTATTAAACCTTTCCTGGACAAAATTATCAGTGCTGGCACCAGGCCAGGTGTTTGGTTGAGGTACTGTTTCAGGCACCTACCTAAATATTTCACTAGTCTTTCATTGTGAATTCTCAGTGTTTGTATCACTTTTGTCCAGGGATTCAAGCTCATTCCTTGTGAACTCCAAGTGTTTATACAGCATTTGCCAAATATACCAGTTTTTAAAATGTAAATTATTACTGCTTTGAATACCAGCTTGACTATCATTTTGATTTCTAAGAGTTTTGAATACCTTCCTACTGTTATATCAACTCTATGAAAATAAATTTATGTTTCACCCTCTGGATCATTTCAAACCTATAAGCTATCATAATCCAAGTTTTGAGGGCACACTATACACCTCTTCAGTTTTCACTATATGATCATGATACTGGTTCCTTTTTATTATTGCTCATCTACTTTCCATTAGAAGCACTTAGTGCCTTTAATTATTAATCTGATTCCTGCTAGTTTTAAGCTGTAACCTTAAAGTTTATGCAGAAACAAGGCTGTAAGAACCCAATGCTGTATATTACAATTACTATCTAAATATTCCATAATCCAAGAGGACAGTAAGAGTTTTGTAAATAAATCTCCTGTGCCTCAGCAGCAGTTATAGAGGGCCATGTTTTTATAGCCACCTCAGCTTACATTTGAATTAATATTATTAGTAATCTTTGTTAAAGTTGGATGTAGATACATTTCCACAATTAGGTTTTAGCATTTACTAGTAGACATAAAATTCCTATCTTAATATTCTTTTTCTATTAACTTTCTATAACTTCCATTGTTTATCTTAGTTTGTCTCCTTTTACTCATTCAGAAAGAACAAATTTATTAGGAAAAACTACTTTTAACCTCTCTTAAAAACACGCACATTCTTTTTTTTTTTTCAATAGCATTAATTTTCAATTAAACGGGGCCAGATCTGGAGTAGGTTTGCCTGAGACCAGCTGATACTGTGTGAGTTTTGGATTTCATGCTGGAAATATTTCACAACATGAGTCCAGGTAATTTTGAGACTACATTTATTAAAGCTGGGAAGAGTCAAAGAAGGGTAGAGGATAGAAGAATCAATAGGAAAGAGACTAGGTGGGGCTTTGTCCCTCTAAGAATGTTATAGGAAAGAAGTGAGCCTAGGTGGGACTGCTCTCAGTTCACTGGAGAGTCTGAAAAAAGAGGTCTTGGAGACAAGTTCAGAAGGTTAACCCAGGATGAGCTGCTGCTGCCCACTGATCCCCTGGTTACATGTCTCATGGGGACCCCTTAGAGTTTAGGAGAAAAAAATGCACTTGAAAAGGAGATGTAAGTGTGCATGCCCCAATAAGTGAATTGGTTGGCTTTGTCTTGAGGGGTTTTATCTCCTTTCCAAAGGTGGAGATTTTATGGGATGTATCAGGGAATATTTATCAGCTTTCTCAGGTGTGCCCTTTTAGGGTCATGGTCTCCACTGATTAGTAAGGGAAAAGTATAAGCCACACGACCAGTTATATACCAGGGGAGAAAAGGCCAACCTGAAGGCAAAGTATGGCACCAGTTTTGCCCATTGCTAGGCACCAGGGTTTTCTGTCCTGGTGACCTTCTGTATCTGTCTGTAAATTGCTAAGGCAGTGTGTTCATCTATCCATCTCAGTTTTCTTGTTCCACTTGCCAAGGAATTTTCCTAGCTTCTTACTAGTGCTGAAAAAAACAAACAAACAAACAAAAAAACCAGAAACCATAAAAAAGAGTATTATTAATATTATCAAATAACCTTTAGCAATTATTAACAGTTGGACAATATACACAAGATTTAAGGAAAGCCTGAATAAAATGTATAATCATTATTATGACTAATATTAGCAGACAGGTAAATACTATTCTGTCTAATGAAGAGGGACCATGCAAATTGACCATCGTGCCCTCACAAAGATGGCTGTGCCCATAGCCACAAGATGATGGTGCCCAGTCCCCTTAGCTCCCCCAGTCACCTAGGGCTGGACCAAGACACAGGCAAGCCTTGGATGTCAGCTGCCCAGGACCACCCAGGGCCGCCCAAGGCTCAAGTAACCAGGACCAGCTGAGTCTTGCCCTGCCAGCAGTGGCAGCAACAGAGGTGTGATGTAGGTGCCACCTTCCCTTGATTTCCAGGTCACCTCCCACCTCTGAGGGCTCCTAGACTTTGAGAGGGGGCAGGCTGGGTTGAGAGACTCCCCCTCCAGTGCATGAGTTTTCGTGCACTGGGCCTCTAGTAAAACTAATAAGGTTCAATATCGGTTTGTAAGTATAAAAGCCTTGTTGTGTCTTGGCATAGCAATCTATCTCTGATGTCAGTGGCTTCTCATCTTCTCTGATTGCTGTAAGTGGAGCAAGAGTAAGAGACAGGGGCAGGTGTCCATTCCCAATTAGGCACTTGATAAGGTCTCTTTCAATAATGTTGGAAAGAGTCTTTAATTGATATCTTTTCCAACAGACAAAATAAGTCATTGATTCCTTTGGGAACATACATGTAAAATGAATGTCAGTAATTTATCAGTCCCTATAAGTTGGTTAATAAGTTCTTGATAGTCATTTTAATAAGGTTGATTCATATGTCCCTTTATCTATATTTATAGGAAGACCAGTGACTATTTAATAAGCAGAAAACCTATATGCTTACCAAAAGAAGTAGATTTCATGTTGAGGAGAACTATCAGAAGAGTTTTTGGCCAAGTGAGATTAAAATTCTCTGAAATTTTACCTAGTTAAATTTTAATTATACCATTTTTATGTTCCACAAATCCAGAGAACTGGGATGATGGACACAGTGAAACTACTATAGAATAGGACAAACATTACAAATAGATTACATTATTTGAAATTAGTCCCTCAGTCACTGTAACTCAGAGGGAATTGTCCAATTGGGAATTAATGTTTTCCAGTAATAATTTATCTTTGGTAATGCTGTTGCTTTTCTGGAAGGGAATGCCTCAATCCAGTGAGAAAACATACAAACCATAACTAACACATATTTGTATTCTGGAGATAGTGGAATTTAGATAAAATTCAATCATCATACCTCAAAAGAATCTAAAGGAAGTGGGAAATGTCCATGGAAACCTTACAGTGATTTTCCAGGGTTATACTTGGGCAGATAGAACATTTACTATACACTTTATAGTATAGTAAATGTTCTATCTGTCCATTCCAGTCATTCCAATTGTTCTGCTTATGGTCCCTGGCCTCTTATTATATAGGATTGCTGATTTTGTGAAATCATCTTTTATAAACCCCAATGTATTAGCTCATGTACATGTTTAAAATATAGGTAATTGAATCTGTAGAGATAAGATTGGTTTCTGATTGGGATCATATCTGTTCTGATCTGTTATTGTCTGAGTCAAAATTTCCCCCTTTTTGTTGCCATATCTTTTTTTTTTCTTTCTGCTGCTGTCCATTGGAACTGTAAAAGTGAGTCTTTCATTGATTTAATGGGAAGCAAGGAGAATCCTCTGGTCTAGAAAATTTGGTTATTTCATGCTGCCTATAGTGAGAGCCCGGATAGCTCAGTTGGTAGAGCATCAGACTTTTAATGCTGCCTGTTGAGCTGCAGCGTCAGCTAAATGGTATTCTTTTGCTTTCATGGGGGCAACTTTAGAATGTTCCGCAATTTTTATAATTACCAATTGTTTCAATTTTTATGATATCTAATAATATTTCAGCCTATTTTCTATGCATGCCTCTAGGAAAGTTAAGCCTAGCTGCTTCTACAACATTCTAGAGTTGTGAGCTACATGAAAAATATAGCCACTATTATGTTCTAAATAGTGCAAATATTGGCTATTTAATTTTTGAGCAATTGACAAGCTCTAGTTAGAACAATTAATTCAACTTGTTGGGCAGATGTTATTCAGGTGTATAAGAACTTTCAATTATGTCTACCATAGGAGTTATTGCATATCCAGCTCAGTAACATCCCTGTTCATCTTTCAAAGATCTACCTATAAACTAAATTAAGTCAGCATTATCAAGGAGTTTCCTGTAAATCATTTCTATGAACAAAAAGTGGTCAGTGCTAAAAAACACAACTGTAGCTGTCTTCATCCTGCAAAGAAGGTAGCAAAATTGTTGGGTTAAAACTGTTACATCAAGTTAAAAAAATATTAGGCACAGAGAGCAAGAAAGAGTCAGAAATGTTGAATGTAATAAGAATTTAGTTCCTCAACATAATGAGGAACATAAAAAAACAGAGCCTAAAACTATCTTTTCTGTTTGTTTTCATATGTGTCTGTACCAGA
>JAAGEH010000370.1:4027959-4197275 GCA_011751065.1 Lasiurus cinereus
TTCTTTAACTAGATATCATGACAGCAAGTTATGGGAGCAAAATATATTTTGACTCTTCCAAAAGTTTCCATGGGGTGATAATCAAATTAAGAGTCACAGATTAACAGGAGACAATGTACAAAGTCTACTATATGAATAAATATTCTGGGGCGATAAGAATAGAGATCAAAGGAAGCATTGAGTAGTTGAGGCTTATATGTCATTCTGAAGCTAAGTGGGAAGAAGGTTGTGGTTTGAGGCTTCAAAAACCAGAAAGCCATTGGCATGGAGATGCCAAAGCAAATGTTTGGTAAATGAATGTTTACTGGGCATCTCCATGTGAAAGTACCTCCTGGAGCTGGTCCTCCTTCTATATACATTCTAGGCAATTAAGCAGAGAGGTTTCCTGAGCCTCTTGTTTCCCAAAAACAACACCAAAGTTAATATACTAAAAGGCACATGTAGGGTGGCAGCTGTGCTTCCATTACAGCAGAGCTATGACTCATGCTGGTTTAACAAGTCTAACTAAAAGCCCAATTCTATGATCCCTAGTCTTTTAATTAAAGTTATTGAGTACCTGAATCATTACCAAACAAGATAAAGTATTAAAACACTGCTCTATCAATCTAAGTGTATCAACTTTTGACTTCCTTTTGGGGAAAAACTAAAACATACATTTGAATCTGCTAACAAATAAGATAAAGCTTCTCTCTAGTGGGTGCCTTAGTTTCTGGAGAGCAACTTAATGCTTGTGTTAGTATATTGCCCATAGCTATTCAGGAAGTACGAGGAGTCCTGTGACCCTGACTCATGTCTCTGACTAGTGTTTATGCAATTATTACTTACTGCTTTATCGGTTGCTTTGTTGTGTTTTTGCATGTCCCTAATTTTAAGTTACCTGCTCAGCTTTTTTGCCTACCTGAAGGACTCCAGTCATGTCTCTATTGTTGAGAATTTGGAGAGGTGGAGGAGTCTCACAGAGGGTTGCCTACCAGGTTTCAATATCATCCATGCACTTTCATATTTAACTTAATTTAGTCCCCAAAATGCATACAAGAGTGAATGCTGGCGAAAAGTCCTAGTCTGGCTTACAAAAACAAATGGGTTCATAAAGGGCATATCATAATCAGTGTGCAAGGCCCACAGGAGGCATATTGTTTTGATGTGATCATGTACAATCCCAAGGAGATTTTAACTCCCACTGTGGCTGGAAAATGAAATTGTTATCTTTGACTTATATTTACACTGAGAACAAAGCCAGTTCCTGGCTCCCTCCTGTTGGATATTCTTTCTTGTATTTGTGACTAGATGTTGCTGTGATAAGCTCTGTGTCTCTTTGTGTTCTGTTCAAAGTGATTACAGGGAGGTTCTTGTTTCTCTGCTGGGGTACGCTGAGGACAACTGTTCCAAACAGTGGCAGCTTCCCCAATGGAACCAAAGTCATCACTGAATAACATGCCTTGAAATTACTTACTGGTTTTTCAATTATAGGCATCATTTGGTCTAAGATTTTTTTCTTGTAGAATATGAGGATTTAGCTGCTTTCTTTCCCATCACACACACACACACACACACACACACACACACACACACACTCACACACACATTTTCCCCCTATCTGTCTTTCTAGATAGGAAAAAAAATTAAAAAAAAACAATATTTAGTGTAGACTTTATTGTGTGTGTTTAATGCTATTTATATTTGTTAGAGGTAGGATGGTCCTGAATATCAGAGATTTGTAATGACACAGAGAAGAGAAAAAGCCAAAAACTCCTCACCCCTTCACAGTCCCTCCAGGTCACCTTGAGGTGTTATTGCATTCTGGTGGTCACATTACAAGTTGCACCTCCCAGTAGGGACAAACAATTTTTTCCAACCCTCAGGGCAGAACTAGAAAAGTCAGTATCAAATGAAAATGCAGGGCTCTTTGTTCAAGTCATTAAGAATTTAAGGATGGTGAAAGCAGAGTATTAAACCTACACCAGGGCCTTCAAAATGAGTGCACAGATTGTGAGCTCATGAAGCCAGCCTACCTAGCAGGGCAAATAGATGTGTCCATCTTCTAAGTCAATTTCACGCCAAATTCAAATAATAAAAAAACCTACAGATCTACAATTAATGTTATTCTTAATGGTGAGAAATAGAGGCTTCCCCATTAAAACTGAACAAAATGGCAACTTTTTTAAAAAGTAAATCTTTATTGGTCAGTGATTTACAGATGTTCCTCTTTTTTTCTCCCCTATAGCTTCCCTCCACCTGATTCCCCACCCCTCACCCCATGCCCTTACCCCCCCTGCCACTGTCCTTATCCATAGGTGTAAGATTTTTGTCAAATCTCTTCTCACACCCCTCACACCTCCTCCCCTCCCCCTGAAAATTGTCAGTCCATTCCCTTTCTATGTCCCTGATTCTATTATATTCACCAGTTTATTCTATTCATCGGATTTTTTATTCACTTGATTTTTAGATTCACTTATTGATAGGTATGTATTTCTTATGTTGTTCATAATTTTTATCTTTACCTTTCTCTTTTTCCTCCTCTTCTTAAAGAATACCCTTCAGCATTTCATATAATCCTGGTTTGGTGGTGATGAACTCCTTTAGCTTTTTCTTATCTGTGAAGCTCTTTATCTGACCTTCAATTCTGAATGATAGCTTTGCTGGGTAGAGTAATCATGGTTGTAGGTTCTTGCTATTCATCACTTTGAATATTTCCTGCCATTCCCTTATGGCCTGCACAGTTTCTGTTGAGAACTCAGCTGATAGTCATATGAGTGCTTCCCTTGGAGGTAAGTAACTGTTTTTCTCTTGCTGCTTTCAAGATTCTCTCTTTGTCTTTGACCTTGGCATTTTTATTATGATGTGTCTTGGTGTGGTCCTCTTTGGATTCCTTTTGTTTGGGGTTATCTGCACTTCCTGGACTTGTAAGTCCATTTCTTTCACCTGGTAGGGAAAGTTTTCTTACATTATTTCTTCAAATAGGTTTTCAGTATCATGCTCTCTCTCTTCTTCTGGCACCCTCATAATTCTGATGTTAGTAAGCCTGAAGTTGTCCCAGAGGCTCCTTACACTATCTTCACATTTTTTTATTCTTTTTTCTTTTTGTTTTTCTAGTTGATTGTTTTTACTTCCTCATATTTCAGATCTTTGGTTTGATTCTTAGGGTCCTCTAGTCTGCTATTGGATTTCTGTATATTATTCTTTATTTCAGACAGGGTATGCTTAATTTCTGACTGGTCCTTTTCTGTTTTCTTGGCATTCTCATTAAGATCCTTGAAGTTCTCACTAAGTTTCTCCGTGGCTTATAGAACATTCTTGAGTTACCTTATAAATGTGGTTTTGAACTTTATGTCCACTAGTTTGCTTTCCTCCATTTCTTTCGTTTGTGACATGTTTCTTTGTCTCCACATTTTGGCTGCTTCCCTGTGTTGATGAAGTGACTTTATGTGCTAGTTGTCCTTTATGGCCCAGTAGCTCCACCTCCTCAATCACCTGAGGGGGACACTCTTGGTGCACCCCTTTGTGGGCTGGGTTCACAGTCTTGCTGTAGTTAAGCCTTGATTGCTATTGGTACACTGGGAAGAATTGACCTCTAGGCTAATTGACTGTGAGGATTAGCTGTGTCTATTAATGGAAGAACTGCTGTGCTGGAGACACCCCTATGGGGCAGGACTTGCTTCAGTTGAGCTTTGGTGCTCACTGAGTCTGCCTCTTGAGTGTGTCACTTATGTATGTGAGGAGTTGAAATCTGGTGTCATCTCACACTGACCTCTAGGTACACTTGTTCCTGGATCTCCAAGGAGGTGCAAGTCAGCTAGTATCTGAGGCCACCCAGCATGAGCTACAGGGAACTCTGCAGATTTCTCCTCTTTGCTTGGAGTTTGGAAGTTTTGAAGTTGTCTGACTTGTTAGGTTAAGCTGCTAGAGGGCAGGCCATTCATAAACAAAAGCCGCTGTGCACAACTTGGTGCGTTTATAAATTGGGTGGGCAGGGTCTCAGGGAAGCACTAGGGCATGGCAAATAGTGCTGGCTGCCAGTCACCCCTCTCTGAGTCTCCCTGTTTCTGCGTCCCCATGTTGCCCATCCCGCTCTCCACCACAGTAAACAATGATTCCTATGCGCACCTCTAGGATAGAGCCACCCTTGCTTTCCTGCCCAACGTCAGACAGTCCAGTTTCTCCCTGTATGAGTCTGGGTCCCCAGAATCTCTCCAGAAACTGTAGTTCAAAGCAGATGGGAATTTGTAACTCCCTCCCAATTGAAAATAAAACACAGCACACACCAGCCCACTTCACGTGTGTTTCCGTACTTAGCCTTTCTGAGTCTCTGCCCATCCTACCAGGTCTCAATGCACTTTTTTCTTTCCTTCTAGTTGTAGAACTTCCACTCTGCCAACGTTCCTGTGGTTCTGGGAGATAGTCTTTTTGTCTTTTAGTTGTAGTTTTGGTGTGGTTGTGAGAGGCAGCACGTATAGGTGTATATATACCTTATGCCACCATCTTGGTTCTCAAACTTTTTTTTTTAAATTGAATTTATTAGGGTGACATTGGTTAATAAAATTATATAGGTTTTCAGTATAAAATTCTACAATAGAAAGTTCTCTAAATGTCTTAATAAGAGATGTGTGCTCAGAGGGGTGGAAGTGATTGCCTGCTAATGTTAATGTTCTGAGACAATGACATCAGTGATGACAGTGTCAGCAGCATCAGGATCAGCTCTAGTGATCAGCAGTTTAAGCAAAACATGAGCTGAAGGGGCATCCACATCTCTGATAATTCAACAATCTGCCACATCTATGAGGCTTTTATGGCTCCAATAATCTGGCCATTCTGGATATACCGTTCAGAGTAAAGGACAAGTTACTGCACTTGTACCTCCATATAATCCATGTTAGAATGATGAAAAGTGCTTTGTGAAGCCTCTGGTGGGATTTTATGAAAGAATCATGTGTACATTCATAGGGCTTGGAGTAAGGCTATATGTCCTACAGCAATCATGTCAAACTCAAAGGCTAACATGAGCCAAATAAATAAGGTTTAAGTTTATGTGGGATGCAAAAAAACAAAAGCTTCAATTTTCATAGAAATGTAGGTTTATTTCCATAAAGATATGTTGAATACAAAGGGCTGAAATAAATGAGTAATTGTTAACCTAAAATAATAGAACATTTTAATAAAAATTAATATTTTTTCTTGAACATTAACTTACCAGATACTGAATAGCTGCACAAATTAATAAGCATAACACAAATAAATCTATTTCCCTTGTTCTCCAAAAGCGAAATATTTCTTGTTGCACATACTAAACAAGTCAGTACAAGACAAATGACATGGCAATTGGCTGCTAAAATATTTGCTGCCAGTATTAGTGGAGAGAAAGATGCGCCTGTGTATAAGGTGCATAAGGGAAATAAATGCAATATGATTATAGTAATCAGTCATTAGTGAACGTTGTAGTTCATTATTAATAATTAGAGGCCCAGTGCATGCAGCCATGAGCCATGAGTTTGACATGATTGTTCTACAGCAATAAAACAACATCTCCTGGTTGGCTTCTAGTCCTAAGAAGAGATGGAGAGTCTGAACATGGGCTGTAATGTGACCAGGTAGACAGAATTCTTCATCGTGATCTGGGTTCTATTACACCCATCAACAGAAGGTCAGGTGAGGATAGCAGAATTCATCACAGATGGAAGTGACAAGTCCTGGATTAAACCAGGACAGGAAGCCAAGACCATGGGCACCTGCCATTCCAGCCCTGTGACTGCCACAGAGTTCTTACCTGTGGAATCACAGAAAGTCCAAGTTCATCTAAGCTCTCAATTCCCCCTCCCTCACACCCATATACCATCAGCCATTTCCTTGCTAGTCCCCATGCTCATACTCAGACTTACTGACACACAAATTCCCTGGGACATGGCTAACTTGTTGACTCAGCTGAGACATGTCTTGAGAAATGGGGGTGAAATTTGGCCTTTTATGGCTCTCCCAGGCCATATGGAAACTGCTGCCCCAAGACCATACCCTGAATGCCAGATGCACACATCTCTCCTGGGTTGGAGCTGGAGGATTAGAAACCTCTGACCTTCAAATTGGTCCTCACTCCAAGCCTGCCCTGCATTCCCCACTTTCTCCAGGCTCCATGTCAACCCCTGTTCTAGTGTGACTACTCTGTACTCCAATTCCCTTCCTAACACAAATCCCCAAACTTCCTAAGCTCATCTTCTGTGTTCATGGTGTCCCCATCCTACAATTCCTCATTTTTTCCAGACTCCTAGCTCCCCAAAAAATGCTCATATTCTTATCCCCTTTACTCTCTATCACCTGTCCACTGTCCCATGTCTCCTGCCAGACTGTACAACTGCCTCTTCAGCTTGCCTTCAAGAACTGAGTCTTCAAGAATCTTATCCTTTCCTCCAACCCTGTGTCTCATCCTGCACAACCATCCAACTTTGGGAGAATGGAACCCCCCCTACACACACACACACACACACACACACACACACACACACACATACACACACACATATCACCTCACAACAGATCTAGTGGCGCTTCAGTCAAAAGATAGTCAGCCCCTCATTTATATTCCTCAGCCCCATCCTGAGCCCTTCCCAAAAAAGCCCACCTGTATGGAATCCTTAGATCCCTTTCTCCTAATACTTCCTAGGCTTTAAAACTTCTCATTTTGAGTCTGAACTGACCCTAACTCTTCAGGGCCCTCATCTATGCCCACCTCTGCTTACCCACAATCCACATCTGATTGGGTCTCCATGATTTTCAGCCTACAACTCCAAAGGAGAAATTTATTTCCCTTTTCTCATGATCTGTGGACTTTCTAAGGACAGGCATGTGGAGTTTGTAACAACATTGAAAAAAGATTCAGGGGAGAATCCAAGATGGCTGCATAGGTAAACACCTACACTGCTGCCTCTCACAACAATTTCAAAACTACAACTAAAAGACAGAAAGGACATCATCCAGAACCACAGGAAAGTTGGCTGACTGGAAATTCTACAACTAGAGGGAAAGAGAGGGGCACACGGAGACCCAGAGGACCTGCAAAAAGCTGAGGTACGGAGACGCGCACGTGCAGAGAGCGGGTGTCAGAGTACCTGGCTGGCTTTCTCTGGTGGGAGACTCCAAACAGCATTGAACCCCTTATCCTACAACACTAAACCCCAGATCCAGCTGAAACTCATACAGGGGGAGTTTCGACTGTGAAAAGGGAGAGGTGCACAGAAATTTAGGGGAGTTGCAAAAGATTAGAGGACTGGTGGCATGCACAGCACTGCGCACAGAGGACAGACTGCAGATTGTGCAGCTGGCTTTCACAAGTGGGCTGGAGACAGACCCTCCCAACTGCGCCACTTCTGAGTCCACTAAGCCCCAGTTTTGGGTGAAACCCTGGGGACCCAGACTTGTGTGGTCCCGGAGCACAGGGGAGCCAAAAAGGCAGCAGTCTAGATGCACTGCGCGCACGCACAAGGACTGCTCCAGCGATTACCCACTCATGTGAGACTCAGGGGCTGTGGAGGGAGGGTCCGACTGGAAGGCAAGGCAGTCCATCAAGCCCAGAGACTCCATCCATTCCAAGCTCAACAGAGAGGCTTTTGCAATTTTGCAAGTCTGGTGTCATAAGGCTGAATACAACACAGAAGTTCTCCCGGCATAGTGAAAATTCTGAGACAAGGGAAGGGATCACAACCAAAAGAAATGGAGGAAAACAAACGACTGGATATAGAGTTCAAAACCACACTTATAAGGTTTTTCAAGAATATCCTAGAAAAGTTGGATAAAGTTAGAGAGTCCCAAGAGGAGATGAAAAAGAACCAACTAGAGATGGAAAAGGTCCAACTAGAAATGGAAAAGGTCCAACTAGAGATGCAAAAGGACCAACTAGAAATTAAACATATGCTGACTGAAATAAAAAATATTATTCAGAGACCTAACAGCAGACTAGAGAAAGGCAAGAATCAAGTCAAAAATTTGAAATAAAAAGAATCAGAAAACACTCAAATGGAAAAGCAAAAAGAGAAAAGAATCCAAAAATGTGAAGATAATATAAGGAGCCTCTGGGACAGCTTCAAGCGTACCAACATCAGAATTGTGGGGGTGCCAGAAGAAGAGAGAGAGCAAGATACTGAAAACCTATTTAAGAAATAATGACTGAAAACTTCCCACATCTGGTAAAAGAAATAGACTTACAAGTCCAGGAAGCACACAGAACCCCATATAAAAGGAATCCAGAGGACTACACCAAGACACATCATAATCAAAACACCAAGAGCAAAAGAAAAGAGAGAATATTAAAAGCAGCAAGAGAAAAACAGTTCATTACCTACAAGGGAGCACCCATACGACTGTCAGCTGATTTCTCAACAGAAACTATGCAGGCCAGAAGAAAGTGGCAAGAAATATTCAATGTGATGAATAGCAAGAACCTACAACCAAAATTACTCTATCCAGCAAAGCTATCATTCAGAATTGAAGGTCAGATAAAGAGCTTCACATATAAGAAAAAGCTAAAAGAGTTTATCAACTCCAAACCAGTATTATATCAAATGCTGAAAAATATTCTTTTAGAAAAGGAAGAAGAAAAAGGTAAAAGACAAAAAATTATGAACAACAAATACATATCTATCAACAAGTGAATCTAAAAATTAAGGGAATTAAAAATTTGATCAACAGAATAAACTGGTGAATATAATAGAATCAAGAGCACAGAAAGGGAGTGGACTGATAATTCTCAGGGGGGAAGGGGTGAAGGGTGTACAGGGAGAGACTGGACAAAAATCATACACCTATGGATGAGGTCAATGGGAGGGAGGTAAGGGCAGAGGGAAGGGTGGGAGTTGGGTGGAGGGGAGCTATGGAGGGGAAAAAAGAGAAACAAATGTAATAATCTGAATAATAAAGATTTAATTTAAAAAAAAAGAAAAAAGGTTCAGGACACTGATGTCTAGCCTGAGCCCCAGTCACAAAGGACTAGACACACGGTCATCCAGTGCAGGTCTGCAGGAGGCTGATGAGACATGAACCTCCTTATTTACTGGAATTGTTGAGTTCCAGGACAGAATATTTCACAATTCAGAACATTTGTTGACTCAATTCAAGTCTTCTAAGGACTTTGCACCTTCACAACAAATATGTTTAAACAGTGCACAACATTTATTCAGAGTTTAATAACATAGAGGAGGGAAGGTGTGTCATTCATATTTCAAATTCAAACTGAGCTGCTCACTTTCATAGAAACTGATAAAGTTGGTGATGTTATACTAATTCCCAGCATCTTTCCTTCTGACGGGGTCTATAATGAGGGTTCTGTTGCTCCAGACAGCTTCAGGCTCTTACAGACTTATGTTATTGAAGAACCACTAGGTGAGGATCACAGTTGAGTAGCAGGTAAGAACCACAGCATCCTCATGCTCTGTGACTGTGCTGTTGCTGGCTAGGAGGGTGGGCACTCTTGTGGGCTCTGTGACAATACCAAGGACTAACTGATAGTGGGCTTGGGACTTGGGATCCTGCTATATTTTGAGACATCTCAGCCACTCACAGACCATAGTGAGTGTAAAGGATGGTCCTGACCTTTGCAGAATTGTTTTGTTCAGGTGTCAGTGTGTAAAGAGGGCTGTACTTCTCTGACCCCACATAACCCCAGGGTGACCCCTGACCTGTTCCCTCATCCATTTTCATTGCAGAATTATTCACAACAGACAAGAGGTGTAAGGAACTCTATTTTTCATAGAGTAACATAAAAAATGTAGTACGTACATATATAATAGTACCTTATTCAGCCTTATAAAAATAGTAATTCTGGATAGTATGCTCCATGAAACAAGCCAGTCACAAGAAGACAGGAACAATGTATTCCACTTATATGTATCTCAAGTATTCAAATTTACAAAAACAAAGAATGTTCGTCACTGCAGAGTACTTGAGGGAGGAAGATATGGGACATTGTTATTCGATGAGTATAGGTTTTCAGTTTCACTGTTGAAAAACTGCTAGAAATTTGTTTTTACCAATATATATATATTGCTACCAAACTCTACATGAGTTCAATATATTGTTTCATGATAGTAAATTTAATGTTATGTGATTTTAAACACAATTAAATAAAGATTTTTAAAGGAAAAATTTGGGGTTAAGAACCCTGAGGCTTTTGAGAACATCCTGCTTCAACAAAAAAATTTCTAGGTGTGATAAGTATAAGGTGTGTGTATTTTAAGGGTTTATTTCCAGTTTCCAACTGCCTTCTTCAGCCTCAGACAGTCTTGGTGTCTCAGAGCTCCTCCAGAGCCTGTGATGGTGCAGAGGACTCAAAGCTCCAATGACTCTCAGTAGCTAAGGACCCAGTTGCAGGAGAGAGGGGGAAAGTTTGTCAGGGATGGAAAGACTGGTCAAGGAGATTGTGTCTGGAGTGCAGACAGATCAAATGTTCCAGAGAGCTGAAGAGTCTCAGGTGTAAAATAAAGGACCAATGATGACAGGGATGAGGAGGAGGGAAACATCTGAGATGAGCCATGTTGGGGATTTTCCATTTCAGTTGTTCTGTGTGGCCATTGAGGTTCTCTTATGCTTAAGGATTCACAGTTCTTACTCTGGGGAGATGGCTATAAGGTGGGGGAAGGAGGCAGCAGGAAGACCAGTTAGAAGACTGTTACAATAACCTCAACTAAGAGTAATGGTGACTTGTACCTGAGTGTTTGTGTTCTATCTATAATGTGTAGCCCGACTGCAAGTGTACTGATGGATTAGAGATTACTGTGAAAGCAAGAGAGGCAGCAAGGATAACACCAAAATTTCTTGGAAGGATGGATTTTACCTTAACTGAGAAGAGGAGGATTTGGGAAGTATCAGGTTGGGAGGTGGGGAGGATAAAGATCTTTGTTTTGTCCAAGTTACAACAGAGGTGCCCCAATTATGTCTAGGAAAGATACCCTGGATTGGCTTAACTCACTCTCTCCTAATCCCCTTGGGGGAAAAAACCCACAAAAAACTCAGAAGCTGAAGACAGCAATTCCTGGAATCTCTGACAATAGAATCCATGTGTGAGTTTTGGAGAAGGGAAGTGGTTTTGTGTGATGTGGATTGTGACTCTCCCACACTCAGGGCTATGGACTGTGGCTACAGAGGCTGCAGGACTGTTGATCAATGCAGCGTGTCCATTTTCCAGTTTTTTTTCATCCAGGAAATAACGCAACACTTTAGCAAGTCAATTCTCCAGTCCTTCCCTTAGAGATCATTCAGAAAAATGCATCTTTAGTCTGCTTCCAAATACAGAAAAATTAAGTTAAATAAGTAGTACTTTTCTTAAAAAGGAAGGCAGACCACTTATGGTCTGGTTAAAGAAAAGAGAATTGTAATTTTTTTTCTTTTTGATTTTATATTATTTTATTTCTATCACCATTTATTTTAATTTTAACTTCCTGATATAAAGAACATAATAAAAAAATACAAAGAACATGCCAGTGCCCATTATATATCATTTGGACAAATAGCCAAGTCATTTGGGCTTCTAGGACAGATTTTTTTAAACTTAATAAATCTTTATTGTTCAATTATTACATTTGTTTCTCTTTTTTCCCCCAATAGCTCCCCTCCACCTGGGTCCCACCCCTCTTTTACCCTTACCTCCCCCCACATTGTCCTCATCCATGAGTGTATGATATTTGTCTAGTCTCTACCTGCACCCCACTCAACCCTTCCCCCCTGAGAATTGTCAGTCCACTCCTTTTCTATGCTCCTGATTCTATTATATTCACCAATTTATTCTGTTCATCAGATTTTTAATTCACTTAATTTTTAGATTCACTTGTTGATAGATATCTATTTGTTGTTCATAATTTTTATCTTTTCCTTTTTCTTCTTCTTCTTCTTAAAGAGACCTTTCAGCATTTCATATTATACTGGTTTGGTGTTGATGAACTCCTTTAGCTTTTTCTTATCTGTGAAGCTCTTTAACCACCCTTCAATTCTGAATGATAGCTTTGCTGGGTAGAGTAATCTTAGTTGTAGGTCCTTGCTATTCATCACTTTGAATATTTCTTGCCACTTTCTTCTGGCCTGCATAGTTTCTGTTGAGAAATCAGCTGACAATCATATGGATGCTCCCTTGTAGGTAATGAACTGTTTTTCTCTTGCTGCTTTTAATATTCTCCTTTATCTGTTGCTCTTGGTATTTTAATTATGATGTGTCTTGGTGTGGTCCTCTTTGGATTCCTTTTATAAGGGGTTCTGTGGGCTGCGTGGAGTTGTAAATCTATTTCTTTCACCAGATGTGGGAAGTTTTCAGTCATTATTTCTTCAAATATGTTTTCAGTATCTTGCTCTCTCTCTTCTTCTGGCACCCCCATAATTCTGATGTTGATATGCTTGAAGTTGTCCCAGAGGCTCCTTACACTATCTTCACATTTTTGGATTATTTTTTCTTCTTGCTTTTCCAGTTGAGTGTTTTCTGCTTCTTTGTATTTCAAATCTTTGACTTGATTCTTGCCTTTCTCTAGTCTGCTGTTAGGTCTCTGTATAATATTTTTTATTTCAGTCAGCGTTTGTTTAATTTCTAGTTTGTCCTTTTTCATCTCCTCTTGGGTCTTGCTAAATTTATCTATCTTTTCTAGGAAATTCTTGAAAAACCTTATAACTGTGGTTTTGAATTCTATATTCAGTCATTTGTTTTCCTCCATTTCTTTCATTTGTGATCTATTCCTTTGTCTCTGCATTTTCACTATGCCGGGAGAACTTCTGTTTTGGAATCAGCCTTATGATATAAGTCTTGGAAAACTGCAAAACCCTCTCTGTTGAGCTTGGATGGGGTGGAGTCTCAGGGCTTAGCAGACAGCCTTGGCTTCCAGTCAGCCCTGCCCTATGCCACCCCTGGCTCTCAATTGTCACTTGGTAATTGCTGCAGCCATTTCTGTGCCTCTAGACCTCTGCCTTTCCAGTTCCCTTGTTCTCCAGGCCCCATATGAGTCTGAGTCCCCAGGGCCTAGCCCAAAACTGGGGTTCAGTGCAGTTAGAAGTGGCTCTGTCTCCCGTCCACTAGAGAAAGCCAGTGGCACAATTAGCAGTCTGTCTTCTGTGCGCTGTGGTGTGTGCACACCCTCAGACCTCTGTCCTTTTGCGGCTCCCCTAAATTTCTGTGCACTCCTCCCTTTTCACAGTCCAGACTGCCCCTTTATGAGTCTCGTCCAGAACTGGTATTCAATGCCATAGGATAAGGGGTTCAGTGCAGTTGGGAGTCTCTGTCTTCTTCCCACCAGAGGAAGCTAGCAATGCACTCCGCCGCCCACTCTCTTCACTCGCGTGTCTCTATACCTCAGCTTTTTGCAGCTCCTCTGAGTCTTTGTGAGCCTCTCTCTTTCCTTCTAGTTGTAGAATTTCCACTCAGCCAACTTTCCTGTGGTTCTGGATAATGTCAGTTCTGTCTTTTAGTTGTAGTTTTGAAATTGTTGTGAGAGGCAGCAGTTTAGGTGTTCATCTATGCCACTATCTTGGTTTCTCCTCTTAGGACAGATCTTAAACCCAGAGAAGGTAAATTGTTTTGAGGCAATTATCTACAACCCAAGGAAATTTTAACTTCCCCTGCAGGTGGAACATGAAATAGTTATTCTATGTCTGATATTCACACTGTAAGCAAAGCCAGGTCTCAGATCTCTCCTGTTGGATGTTCTTTCGTGTATTTGTGAAAACACTGAATGTTACCCTGATAAACCTTGTGTCTCTGTGTGTTCTGTTAAAAGTTATCACAAAAAGGTTCTAAAGTTTCTTGGTCCATACTGAGGATATCTGCCCCAGACAATGAAAGCCCCTCTGGATGGAACCAAAGTCTTCTTTAAATGACATTCTTTGAGTTTATTTACTAATTTTTTACTGTTTGACAATATCTACTGCAATGTCTTTCTTCTTGAAAGATGAAAACTCAGATGCTTTCTTTCTCATTTCTCTATTTCTCTATCTATCTATCTCCATTATTTTTCTAAATATCAATATTTAGTGTAGGCTTATTGTGTCTGCTTAATGCTATTCACATTTGAGACAACTACCTGAGATTTCTTTAAATTTAAATCTCCGTAGCATAGACAGATAACCTTCCTTCTGTGAGCTACAGAGGTGTGGGATGGTCCTGTTCATTAGACACTTGTAATGACATAAATAGAGTAGAAAAAGCCAAATACTTCTCTACATCCCTTCACAGCTTCTCCAGGTTTCCTTGCTTCTGTGCTGCCCTCTGATGGTCACATTACAAAATTTTTCCAACCCACCATTACGCTTAGAGACAGAACTATGAAAAGTCACATGAAAGTTCTGGGTCCTTTGTTCAAATTAAGAATTTTAGGATGACAAAAGCAATCTATTAAACCTACTATAAGCCCTTCTAAGTGGCTGCACAGATTACTAGCCCATGAAGCCAGCCCTCACTATCAGGGCAAATGGATGTGTTCGTTCTCCAAGTTAATTTAATGCCAAACTCAAGTCCTAAAAATGGTGAGAACTAGAGGCTTTCCTGCTAAAGATGAATAAAACTGCAAATTTCTAAATACCTTAGGAAGACAAGTGTGCTCCAAAGGATGAAAGTGATGCCTGCTAATGTTGATGCTCTAAGACAATGACATCAATGATGACAGTGATACCAGAGATAGGATCAACTCTTGTGATCAGCAGTTTAAGCAAAGCATGAGTCATAGGGCCATCCACATCTGTATGGGATCTGCCACACTTATGGCTCCACTAGTCTGGGCCATGCTGGACATATCCTCCAGAGAAAAGGACAAGTTGCTAATCGATGTTAGAAGAATGAAAGATTCTTTGTGAAACCTCTGGTAAGACCTAATAAAATACCGTATTTTCTGGCTTATAAGATGACTGGGTGTATAAGACGACCCCCAACTTTTCCAGTTAAAATATAGAGTTTGGAATATACTCGCTCTATAAGATGACACCCGTCGTATAAGACGACCCCTGAGTTTTGAGAAGATTTTCCTGGGTTAGAAAGTCATCTTATATGCCGGAAAATATGGTAATTACATACAGACTCCTAGGGTTGTGAGCAAGGCCATATCTTCTACAGCAATAAAACAACAGCTCCCCAACAGCCTTCTAGGCCTGAGGAGAGATGGAGAATCTCAAAGTGGGCTGTAATGTGACCAGGTAGGCAGAACTGCTCATCATAACCTTGGTTCTACCACACCCACCAACATAAGTTCAGGTAAGGAGAGAAGCATCCATCACAGATGGAAGTGACACATCCTGGATTAGACAAGGACAGGTGGCCATCATGGATACCTACCACTCCATCCCTGTGATCTACCACAGAGCTCTTACCTGTGGAATCACAGAAAATTACTCTGACTACTCAAAAAGAAGGAAAATGCTCCACACACTCCAAGTTCATGCCAGCCCTCAATTCCTTCTCTCTCAAACACATAAATACCATCAGCCATTGACTTACTCACTGACACACAAATCCCCTGGGACATGGCTAACATGTTTACTCAGCTGAGGCATGTCTTGGGGTATAAGGGTGAAATTTGCCTTTCATGGCTCTCCCAGGCAATGAGGAAACTGCTTTGAGAGTCAAATGTACACATCTCTACTAGGTTGGAGCTGGAGGATGGGCCTCAATTTGGTCCTTGCCCTCAAGCCTGCCCTGCATTCCCCACTTTCCCCAGGCTCCATGCCAACTCCTGTTATAGTCTGACTACCCTAGACTTCATCTAATTTCCTTGCTCACATAACAAATTCTTTAGGCTCATATTCTACATTCATGGTGTTCCCATCTCTCCTCACTTTTCAGACTCCTAACTCCCAACAAGATGCTCTTGTTTCTTATTTTATGTCTATTCTGTAACTCCTGCCAACCAGTATATCTGGTGCTCCCTCTTGTCCCAATGTCAGGACACTAGTATGAATTTTCAAGAACCTTATCCTTTCTTCCAACCCTGTGTCTCACCCCTCTCACCTATGTAAATTTGGGAGAATGGCACTCCCACTTCACTACACCAGCTCCAGTGGCTTCTCCCTCAACAGGTAGAAGGTAGCCCTTCACTCATATCCCTCATCCCCATCCATAACCCTCCCCCAAAGAGCCCACCTGCAGGCCACCTTTAGGTTCCATTAACCTCATATAACGCCTAACATCTCCAAACCCTCCCGGCTTTACAATTTATCATCCTGACTGTAAACAGATCCTATTACTCAACAGCTCCTTTCTATGCCCACTTCTGCTTACACACAGTCCAAGTCTGGCTAGGTGTCAAAGGAGTATAGCTAAATACCCCAGAGGCCACAAGGCACAGGAAAGATTTATTTCCATTTCCCAGATTCTGGATGTGGATTCTCTAAGAACAGGCACCTAGTGATTGTAATACCAAAGAAGAAAACAAGTATGAGGACTCCAGTCTGACCTGAGCTCCAGGTTATGGGGGCACAAAATAGCATTTTTTAGTGACAGCCTTTGAGTGGCTGACATGTCAGAAACCAGCATGTTTACTAGAGTTTCTAAGGTTCAAGACAGAATATTTGTTAAAGTCTCTGTGATCCTGTTCCTTGAAGGTACAGTGAAAATGAAGTGAACACTGTTGATGGTTTGGTCCCTGTGGATGTGTGCCTTTTCAGGCCTGTATGTCTTCTTAGATTCTGGTGCAAAGGCCATCCTGAGGCAATCTGGAGCATCAAAAGCATCTAAGAAGTCACGTCAGATGTTGCTGTGGATGCCAAGTCAGATGGGAGGCAAGAAAATTGGAGATCTTTATTTGGAGAATTTTAGTCTGATAAGAAAAGAAATTGGAAGGTTTGAAAATAAAGTAAAGATCAACACTGTAAGCAAAATGACAGAATCAGCTAGTTACAGGAAGATGAAGACAAAGTAAAACATGTGTCCAACAAATTTAAAGAAGCAAGAAAGACATTATTCAGAACCATACAATAGGGCAATGAGATGACACTCAACACTCCTGAAAGAAAAGGTTAGGGAGACTTTAAGAAAAAAATAAGGAATTATAGGCATTTGTGTTTGCTAATTGACTTTACTGAAAGAAAATGTAAAATATTTCCTGATATCCTGACAGGAGGTCTTTTCACATCTTTGTTGTAAAGGTTACCCACCCAAGTTAGGCTCCTACTCTCCTTCAGAGACTGGGACACAGGGACACCAGGAGGATTATATTTCAAAGGGATGGATCCAAACCCTTGAGACAGATATTCTCTGGGTCATAACACTGGCAAGAAATTTTTGAGCGACTTGTGTATATTTCAAAAATTCAGAGAAAGACTCTGCAATTATTAATTATAATTACATTTATAAAATAAATGGTCTAAGGATGGAAGACAAAGGCATGTTGTCAGGAAGAGCCTGTGTAAAGGTTGGTGACTCTGAGGGAACATTAAGGGCTCTCGTTCAGAACAAAATTGCTTTCTGCACAGTGGAGGAAAACACAACTAAATCTCCTTTAGCCAAGACCCAGTTTATATCTTTATTATTCCCAGAAACTTATAAAGAGGTACAATTTCCCAGCCCTTTATAAGCAGATGCAAAGTAGCTGAGAGTTCCTGAACACAGCCAGGATCTTACCTCCCAGAAGGCTGTGCTTCTGGAGTTCTCAATGGAGACATTACATTGCTCTCTACAGTCACCTTCACTTTGATGAAATGACATCTCCAAGGAAGAAGAGTATTCTCCATCCTTCAACATGGCTGTCACTCAATTTGGCCTGATTAGTGACCTAAGAGCAGAAGAATGACATTCACCTCATAGTTTGCTCTGATGCAGGTTTTTTTAAGAAACCAAGATGGGAGTTTTAACAGTCTCTTCAGGTTAGGTAGCCTCACCTTTTAGTTTTGGGTAATGACCTCATCTCCAAGAGATTCCAAAAGGCCCCACAGGTGTAACTTAGCTTCATAAAAGGTGAGGTCATTTCTAATTCTGTGGCCATCAGTCTGAACGAGGACATTTAAGCCAAAGCCTTGGTTGTATTACTAAGGTTTCCAGTTATACCCTATTAACATGAAGATAGAATCCTATTGAGTTTATGCAAATAAGTCTATAGCCATACAAATAAGAATACTCAAAAAAATTTAAAAAATTTTTTGAAATTAAGTCAAACAGGGAGAAAAAAGATCAGTGTTATTACCCACATGGGTGTCCTCCTGTACATTCCCATTGCTAACAATAGTGGCTGGGTATTTATTATATTTCCCCCTAGAGAAGAACAGAACTTGTATGTATGAAAACTCATCACGTGCACCCAGGGTAATCACACAACCACTGTCATTCTCTTGAGAGACTCGATTTCACCGCCACTGTGGAGATGGTACAACTTAGATCAAACAGAGGTGGGATCTGGTATAGAATATCACCTTAATTCAACAATAATAACAATGTCAGCTCTTTTTTTTTTTTTGGAGAATTTATTGACTCAGTGCAAGTTTTCAAATGATTTCCACCCTCACAATATATCTATTTAAGAGTTCTAAAATTTATTCAGTTTAATAACATAGAGGAAGGGAGGAGGCTCACTACTATTTTACATACAGCTTAACCGATATACTTTCAGCAGAACTGATGGGGTTGGACACTTCACACTGATAATTACCAGCATCCTTCCTCCTGACAGGGTCTATAGTGAGAATTCTGTTGTCCCAGGACAGCTTTATCCTCTCTGTCAGCCGCAGATTCATGCCATTGGAAAACCATTGGGTGGAGACTGCATCTGCATCCTTATACTCCATTACTGTTGTGTTGCTAGGTAGGAGTGTGGGTACTCTCACTGGCTCTGTGGAGAAACAGAGGGCATGGCTAATTGAGAGTGAGCTTGAGACCGAGGCTATACTGCCTCCTCACCATCTTAGCCACTGAGAGTCCACTATGAGCTCTGTAAGGTCACCAGAAGATGGTTCTGATCTCTGTAGAAGGACAATTGTCTTTATTCAGGTGTCAATGTGTAGTGAAAGGGCTGCACCTCCTCTGTGAACACAGATCACTTCTGACCTGTTCCCATAGACATCTTTGTAGTATCAACACAGGGAACCCCTTTTCAGGCTACATGTCCTATAACCTCACCATAAGATGGAATTTTCCTCTCATGAGTTTTTATTGACCCTTTCCTAGAATTTTTTTTTACTTAAAAATTCTGTGTATATTGGGAAAGGCAATCTTACCACTTCTGTCCTGTCTACTACTGGGGCCAAGGGGACTTTACAGAAAGTGAAAGGGCATTTAACTGTTGTTAAATAACTCATTAACCAATAAAGATGGCCCAATCCAGTCTTCATGACCTTGGACCTGGAGAAGTTCCATCTATAGGATTCTCAGTCTGAACAGGACTTTATTTCCAGGCCTGCTGATTGCATATAGGTGAAATAAATCACTAAAGAGAAGTGGTTAGGATTTTAACAAAAGACAGGAACTGTAGGAATAGGAGTAAATTACTTAATATGGTAAAGATCACACATGAAAGTCCACAGCTAACACATTAATACACAGAGAACCTTTGAAAATGTACTAAAATCATGAATAAGACAAAGATGCTGTTTTTCCTCTAATTCAACTAGTCGGAAAAATCAGGCAAGACAAGATAAGAGATATCCAATTTAGAGATATCCAATAGCTTTTTAAAAAGACAACATAGTCTTATTGTAGAACACCCTAAGGATTTCACCACATACATACCTAAAACAACTATTATAACTAATAAAAAAGATGAAGTTTCCAGAGACAAATGAACACTCAGCATAATTTCTATTTTTTAAACAAAAATGAACAATCCTCAAATAAAATAGACTAGAATCCTTAGAATTAAACAAATAAGGTGGAAGATGAATACACTGAAAACTACCAAATATTTCTTAAAGAAACAAATACCTGGAAAGACATCCATGTTCATTGATTCCAAGACCAGCAACTACCTACATATTTGAAATAATCCCTATCAAAATCCCAATTCGTTTTTTTCAGAAATAAAAAAAAAATTCATCCCAGAATTTATGTGGAATTTCAAGTATCCCAAATGTTTGCAACAACCTTTAAAAGGATGAATTAAAACTGGATGTCTCAGAGTTATTAATTTCAAATATTACTACAAAGGGAAAGTAACCAAATTAGTGTGACACTGGCATAAAGACTTCTGTTTGTCAAAGGACACAATAAAATGATTTTGATAAAAAAGTCAAGACTGTTCCATGGAGAAAAGATAGTCTTTTCAACAAATGCTGTTGAATAGTAATGTCTACATGCAAACAAATAAAGGGGACCATTGCTTTTACCATACACAATAATTCAGTCAAAATGGATTGAATCCTAAAGGTAAGAACTAAAATTACAAAACTCTTAGAAGAAAACATAGGGGTTAGTAGTATGACATTGGATTTAGCAATAATTTCTTGAATATGACACTAGAAACTCAGGCCAGAAAAGATTAGATAATTTAGATTTTTGTCAAAATGGGAAACTTCTGTTCACCCAAGGATACAATCAACAGAGTTAAAGGTGATCTATGAAATGGTATAAAATACTTTGCATGTAAGTAATAGGATGAGGGGTTAATATCTGAATGTCTTACAACTCAACAACAGCAACACCAAATAACCTGATTTTAAAATGGGCAAACCTCTTGAATACACATTTCTCCAAAGAAGATATACAAATGGTCAATAAGCACGGGAAAGGATGCTAAACATCACTATCATTAGAAAAATATGTCAAAACTTTCAAAGTTAATGCTTGTGATATTGGGTGTGGGTAACTCCACTGAGCAGGTAACAGAATACTGCCAAAAATCCTCTAAATCTGTGATAAAGCCTTTCCTAGGAGCCAAGACTGTTCAATGGAGAAAGGACAATCTTTTCAACAAATGGTGTTGAACAGCAATATCCACATGCAAACAAATGAAGGGCACTATTCAATAGATTAGCAGGATTTGGTTGTGGAACAACGGAGAACCTAGAGATAGAGACACCCCTCACCCATCCTTCCATACCTCTCCTATTTCTCCACTGACCAGTTGACTTCAATTTTTTTCTAGCTGTACAGACCTTCTTTGCCCAGTCAAGGTGTGTTTCTAAGAGGGACCATTTCCCAGGATATCTTAGATACTCATACTAGAGCAGAAATAAAACATGGGGACCAGGATCAAGCCTGTGGTAGTTGACTATTCAGACCCCGGGGAGCCAAGAGCTGAGTTAGGCCTTCCCAGGTGAGTGTGACTGACATGAACCAATGAGCCAATAAATGATAGAGCAGAGCCCAACGAATGAGCTAGAAAAGAGTGAAGGGGGAGAATTCAAGATGGCGGCATAGGTAAACACCTACACTGCTGCCTCGCACAACAATTTCAAAACTACAACTAAAAGACAGAACGGACATCATCTAGAACCACAAGAAAGCTGGCTGAGTGGAAGTTCTACAACTAGAGGGAAAGAGAGGGGCTCACAGAGACCCAGAGGAGCTGCATAAAGCTGAGGTACGGAGACGCGCGCGTGGAGAGAGCGGGTGCCAGAGTACCTGGCTGGTTTTCTCTGGCAGGAGGGAAACGGAGACTCTCAAAGGCATTGAACCCCTTATCTTACAACACTAAACACCAGATCCAGCCGAAACTCATACTGGGGGAGTTTGGACTGTGAAAAGGGAGAAGTGCACGGAAATTTAGGGGAGCTGCAAAAGATCAAAGGCCTGGTGGCGCACACGGCACTGGGCACAGGACAGATTGCTGATTGTGCCGCTGGCTTTCGCAAGTGTGCAGGAGACAGACCCTCCCAACTGTGCCACTTCTGACTCCACTAAGCCCCTGTTTTGGGCGAAACCCTGGGGACCTAGTCTCGTGTGGTCCTAGTGCACAGGGGAGCTGGAAAGGCAGCGGTCTAGAGGCACTATGGGCACACACGCACAAGGACTGCTCCAGCGATTACCCAGTCACGTGAGACTCAGGGGCCGTGGAGGGCGGGGCTGATTGGAAGGCAAGGCAGTCCCTTAAGCCCTGAGACTCCACCCCTCCCAAGCTCAACAGAGGCTTCTTCGGTTTTGCAAGTCTGGTATCATAAGGCTGAATCCAACACAGAAGTTCTCCAGGAGTAGTGAAAATGCCGAGACAAGGGAAGGGATCACAAACAAAAGAAATGGAGGGAAAAAAATGACTGGATATAGAGTTCAAAACCACGCTTATAAGGTTTTTCAAGAATATGCTAGAAAAGTTGGATAAATTTAGTGAGACCCAAGAAGAGATGAAAAAGGACATACTAGAGACACTGACTGAAATAAAAAATATTATACAGAGTCCTAACATCAAACTAGAGGATGGCAAAAATCAAGTCAAAAATTTGAAATATAGAGAAGCGGAAAACATTCAACTGGAAAAGCAAGAAGAGAAAAGAATCCAAAAAATGTGAAGATACTGTAAGGAGCCTCTGGGACAGCTTCAAGTGTACCAACATCAGAATTGTGGGGGTGCCAGAAGAAGAGAGAGAGCAAGACACTGAAAACCTATTTAAGGAAATAATGACTGAAAACTTCCCACATCTGGTAAAAGAAATAGACTTACAAGTCCAGGAACACACAGAACCCCAAATAAAAGAAATCCAAAGAGGACCACACCAAGACACATCATAATTAAAATACCCAGAGCAAAAGTCAAGGAGACAATATTAAAAGCAGCAAGAGAAAAAGAGTTCATTACCTACAAGGGAGCACCCATACGACTGTCAGCTGATTTCTCAACAGAAACGATGCAGGCCAGATGGGAGTGACAAGAAATATTCAACATGATGAATAGCAAGAACCTACAACCAAGAATAATCTATCCAGCAAAGCTATTATTCAGAATTGAAGGGCAAATAAAGAGCTTCACAGATAAGAAAAAGCTAAAGGAGTTCATCAACTCCAAACCAGTATTATATGAAATGCTGAAAGGTACTCTTTTAGAAGAGGAAGAAGAAAAAGGTAAAAGCCAAAAAATTATGAACAACAAATACATATCTATCAACAAGTGAATCTAAAAATTAAGTGAATTAAAAATTTGATCAACAGAATAAACTGGTGAATATAATAGAATCAGGAGCACAGAAAGGGAGTACACTGATAATTCTCAGGGGGACAAAAATCATAAAGCATCAAACAGACTGTGAAATTACAGCAGAAAGATTAAAGTTAGGTGAGGTAGATAAGTGATCAATCAAAGGACTTGTATGCATGCATATAAGCATAACCAATGATCACAGACACTGGAGGGTTAGGGTATGCCTGGGAGGGAGGGGGGCAATGGAGAGATATGTATAAAAAATTAATAAAAATTAAAAAATAAAAATAAAAAATAAAAACGCAATGAAAAAAAGAAAAGAAAAGAAAAGAAAAGAAAAGAGTGAAGGGACAAACAGGAGCTGACCGTGGCAGTAGAACCGTATGCTTTTCCCTTGGTCATTAAAGTCAACCATCCTGCCGTGGAGGCGGGGCAGATTGGAAGGCAAGGCAGTCCATTAAGCCCTGAGACTCCACCTATCTCAAGCTCAACAGAGAGGCTTTTGCAGTTTTGCAAGTCTTGTATCATAAGACTGAATCCAACACAGAAGGTCTCCTGGCATAGTGAAAATGCTGAGGCAAAGGAAGAGATCACAAACAAAAGAAATGGAGGAAAACAAACAACTGGATATAGAATTAAAAACCACGTTTATAAGGTTTTTTAAGAATATCCTAGAAAAGATGGATAAAGTTAGCGAGACCCAAGAGGAGATGGAAAAGAACCAATTAGAGATGGAAAAGGACCAACTAGAAATTAAACATACACTGATTGAAATAAAAAATATTCAGAGACCTAACAGCAGACTAGAGAAAGGAAAGAATCAAGTCAAAAATTTGAAATATAAAGAATCAAAAGACACTCAACTGGATAAGCAAGGAGAAAAAAGAATCCAAAAATGTGAAGACAATGTAAGGAGCCTCTGGGACAGATTCAAGTATACCAACATCAGAATTGTGAGGGTACCAGAGGAAGAGAGAGAACAGGATGCTGAAAACCTATTTAAAGAAATAATGACTGAAAACTTCCCACATCTGATGAAAGAAATAGATTTACAAGGTCAGGAAGCACACAGAACCCCATATAAAAGGAATCCAAAGAGGACTACACCAAGACACATCATAATTAAAATACCAACAGCAAAAGACAAAGAGAGAATATTAAAAGCAGCAAGAGAAAAACAGTTCATTGCCTACAAGGGAGCACCCATACGACTGTCAGCTGATTTCTCAACAGAAACAATGCAGGCCAGACGGGAGTGGCAAGAAATATTCAACGTAATGAATGGCAAGAACTTACAACCAAGAATAATCTATCCAGCAAAGCTATCGTTCATCAACTCCAAACCAGTATTATATGAAATGCTGAAAGGTACTCTTTTAGAAGAGGAAGATAAAATGGTAAAAGATAAAAAGTTATGAACAACAAATACATATCTATTAACAAGTGAATCTAAAAATTAAGTGAATTAAAAATCTGAGGAAGGTCTGTTTCGTGTGTTTGTAGGGTAGTGGGGACCTCTCTTTTTTTCCTTTGTTTTAAAACATCTTTTCAGATTATCAAGCCCTTCCCTTGTTAAATTAGTAACTCTCTGAGCAGAATTTTTCTGCCTTACAATATAGATTTTTTTATTTTTGTTTTAATTTTAGGCAATACCTGACAGACCTTTAACTTTAAAATTTTAGAGATGACTTCCTTGCTAGGATGCTTAGGAGGAGGGAAATTTTGGTTAAGATTTTGCTTCAGATACTGATCTTGCTCATGTAGCCTTCAGTCAAAATTATCTTCTAAAGATGAAAGAGGACCTTAAGAGCATTCATCTCAGGTAAAAACTGCTGTTTTAAATTTTAACCCTGCTATTCTGATTTCTATACATACCTACTTGCTTAAACAATGAAGTAGTTACCTCAGCTTCCAGATTGAGACCTGGAAGATCACATAAATCCATCCCACATCACAAAGGTTATTTTCCTATGCCTGAGGACCAGAATCATAAAAGATTGATTCCTGTTGACTGACTCAGTGGCTCCAGGAGTTGAAATTGTAGATGACCTTTAGAGATTATTAACTTTGCTTAATTTTGCTTCTGTATAATCTGCTTTCACAAAATAAGCCCACATTCCAACGTCTAGTAGAATGTGGTTAGGGGATTAACAGGAACAGTTGCGGCCTACTAAAACCCACTCCCACGGCTGTTGGCAGAGATTAGAACAACAACAACAAAAATGTGGTTTGGATCTTTAAAAAGGGCTGCATACCCCTGAGACAGCGTGGTCCTGAGTGTGGACCAGCTCAATAAATCCTTGCTTGCTTATTGCTAAAAAAAAAAAAAAATTATGGTACATCTACACAATGGAATACTATGCTGCCATTTGCAGCAACCTGGATAGAACTGGAGAGCATAATGCTAAGTGAAACAAGCCAGTTAATGAAAGAAAAATACCACATGATCTCCCTCATTTATGGATAATAAAGAACATTATAAATTGATGAACAAACGATTGATACAGAGGCAGTAAAGCATCAGACTGCCAAGTTACAGTGGGGAGGTTAGGGAGAGATGGAGTAGATCAGAGATCAACTGAAGGACTTGTGTGCATGCATATAAGTATAACCAATGGACACAAGGCACTGGGGGGTTAGGGCATGCATGGGAGTGGGGGGACAATGGGGAGATATGTATACATGTAATACATTAATAAAAAATAAAATAAAAAGTGAGATCAACTAATAAAATATACACATCCACTGCAATAATCTGTTTTGGCATTGTAACAAGATATGAAAATAAAATTTCATATTATAAAAAAACGATCAACTGAGTGAAAACCTTCAGAATGAGAAAAAGTATTTGAAATACACACACACACACACACACACACACACACACACATCTAGGGTATATAAAGAAATCCTGCAATTCAACAACAATAGAAAACAAGATGAAATTTCCTGATTAAAAAAATGGTCAAAACACTATAATAGATATTTATCTAAAGAAGACATACAGCCCTAACTGGTTTGACTCTGGATAGAGGGTCAGCCTGCAGACTGAAGGGTCACAGATTCAATGCCAGCTGCTGGTGCATCCCCAGTAGAGGGTGTGCAGGAGGCAGTTGATTGATGTTTCTAACTCTCTCCCCCTCTCTCTTTCTCTCTGTAAAATATCAATAAAAATATTTTTTAAAAAGACATACAAATGACCAAAAAGCTTATTAAAAGATGCCCAACATCAATATTCATTAGAGAAGTCAATTCCAAACAAAAATGAAATATCCCTGCATACCCATTAGGATGGTCTTGCAACTTTGCCAAATTCATTTATTATATTTAGCTTTTTGGTTCAATGTTTTGGGATCTCTATGTACCATATCATGTCATCTGTAAATAATGACAGTTTTACTTCTTCTCTTTCAGTTTGGATGCCTGTTATTTCTTCTTGTTGTCTGATCACAGTACTGTGCTGAATATGAGTGGTTAAAGCAGAAATCCTTGTCTCTTTTCTGATCTTAAGGGAAATACCTTTAGTTCTTGCCCATTGAGTATAATGTGATTATAGGTTTTTCAAATATGGCCTTTATTACATTGATGTTGTTTCCTCTATTCCCACTTTGTTCAGAGTTTTTATCATAAATGGGTTCTGGATATTATAGAATGGTTTTCCTGCATCTACTAATATGATCATGTGATTTTTTTTCTTTTATTTTTTATATTATGTAACACATTTATTGATTTGCAAATTTTGTATAGACCTTGCAACTTCAGAATAAATATCACTTTATCATGCTTTTTTATTTTAAAATGTATTACTGAATCTAATATGATAATATTTTATTGAGTATGTTAGCATGTCTGTTCATCATGGATATTAACCTATAATTTTCTTTCTTTGTTGTGTTTTTACTTTTTTGGGGTACTAGGATAATTTTGGCCTCATAAAAGGAGCTTGAAAACCTTTCCTCTTCTTCAATATTTGGAATTGTTTTAGGAGACTTTCCTTCTTGAATATTCAGTAAAATTCATCTATGAAACCTTCCAGTCTCAGGATATTTTTTTCTTGGAATTTTTTAAGAAAAAATTTATTACTGTTTTGCTTTCATTAGTTGTTACAGGTGCTTTCAGGTATCTATTTCTTCCTGATTCAGTTTTAAAAGATTTCTATGTTTCTAGGAATTTTCCTGTTTTGCGTAGGTTGACTATTTCATTGGCACATAGATGTTAATGCTATTCTCTTACAATCATTTGTATTTCTGTGATGTTAGTGGTTACCTCCCCCCCCCATTTCATTTCTGATTGGAGTTATTTGGATCCTTTCTCTCTCTCTCTTTCTCTCTTTTATGAGTCCAGTTAAAGGTCAATCAATCTTGTTTATCCTTTCAAAGATCCAGCTTTTGGTTTCATTGATCTTTTGTTCTTTTTAGTCTATGTAGTTTATTTCTGTTCTGATTTTTATTATTTTCTTCCTTCTATTTACTCTGAACTTTTTATGCTGTACTTTTCCCAGTTCTTTTAGGTATAGGATAATATTGTTTATGAGAGATTTTTGTTTGTTTGTTTCTTGAGATAGGCCTGTAATGCTATGAATTTCACTTTTAGACAGCTTTTGCTGTGTCCCATAAATTTAGGGTCTTTACTTGTTCATTTTTGTTTGTTTCCAGAAAATTTTTTACTTTTTCCTGCATCTCTTGGTTATCCATTTATTATTTAATAATGTGCTATTTAGCCTCCATGTGTTTGAGCATTTTTGAGGATTTAAATAATTTATTTTTTATTTTTCCATCACTTTTTATCTCCTCTGTGCCTTCTTCCACCTCCACCTACCCCCCTCTACCCTACAATCACCACATTGTTGTCTATATCAATGAGTTCTTTCTCTCTCTTATTTTTCTTTATTGGTCAATCCCTCTCTCATCTCCTGAGCTGTCTGCCTGCTCTCTATCTATGAGTCACAGATTTTTTTTTTTTACTGTAGTTGATTTCTAGTTTCATGACATTATGATCCAAAAGGATGCTTGATATACTTTCTATCTTCTTGAATTTATGAAGACTTAGTTTATGCCCTAACATGTTGTCTATCTATAAGAATGTGCCATGAGCATTTCAGCAAAATGTATATTCTGCTGCTTTTGGATGAAATGTTCAGTAAATATCAATTTAATCTATCTGATCTAGTATGTCAGTTAAAGTCTCAGTTTTTCTTTTGATTTTTTTGTTTGGAAGATCTATCCACTGACAGTGAGGTGTTTAGGTACCCTACTCTTTTTGTATTGATGTCAATCTCTCCTTTAAAGACCACTAAAATTTTAAAATATATTTAGATGCTCCTATATTGGAAGGATATGTGTTTACTAGTGGCCCAAGGCATGAAATTTGTGCATGAACGGCGGGGGTGGTGGTGAGAAGCGTGTCCCTCAGCCTGGTCTGCACCCTCTCCCATCTGGGACCCCTTGGGGGATGTCTGCCTACCTGCCTGATAGCCCTTAATTACTCCTCTGCTGGCCTGGTTGCCCTCAACTGCCCTCTCCTGCCATGACTTGCCTCATCCACCAGGGCCTACCTCCTCCACTCGAGTTGGTGGAGATGCTGGGACTGGCCTCCTCAGCACCACACAGAGCTGCAGGACCCCCAGCCACTTGGAGCAGCTGCTGGGCCTCTGCTGTTGCACTGCCATCTTGTGGCAGCCATCTAATGGCAGCCATCTGGTGGTGACATCATGCATGAGGGCACAAGGACCACCTAGGCTTTTATTAATATAGATAAGGGTGATAGCCTCTTGTTGTATCAATCTCTTTAGTATTATGTAGTGACCGTCTTTGTCTCTTTTATGATCTATGTTTTGAAGTCTACTTTGTCAGATATAAGTATTACTACACTAGCTATTTTTTGTTTCCATTTGATGGAATATTTTTCCATCCCTTAACTTTTAGCCTATGTATAACATTTGTCATGAGGTGGGTATTTTGTATACAGCATATAAATATGGGCCATATTTTCTTATCCATTTGGTTACCCTCTGTCTTTTTATTCATTTACATTTAAGGTTATTACTGATAGGTACTTACTTATTTCAACATTTTTTATGCCTATGTTCCTTTCTCTCTATATATATTTCTTCTTTTTCTTAAGCCAGTCCCTTTAGCATTGCTTACAATGTTGATTTGGTGGTAATGAAATCCTTTAGTCTTTTTTTGTCTGGTAAACTTTTTATTTTACTTTCAATTTTTAAATGATAGCTTTGCTGGATAAATCTGTCTTGTTTGTAGGTTCTTGGTTTTCATTACTTTGAATACATTATGGCAATCTCTTCTAGCCTGAAGTGTTTCTGTTGATAAATCATCTGACTATTTCTATTTTGCAACCTTTAAGATTCTCTTTGTCTTTAATCTTAGCCATTTTAATTATGATGTGTTTTGGTATGGGTCTCTGTGATTCTTGAGCTTTTTTAACATTTTTCTTCAACAGGGTAGGGAAGTTTTATTATTATTATTATTATTATTATTATTATTTTATCATTATTTCTACAAACACATTCTCTAGCTCTTACTGACTTTCTTCTTCTTCTATTACTCCTTTAATGTGGATATTGTTATGTTTTATGTTGTTTCAAAGTTCCCTTAAATTATCCTCATGCTTTAAAATTACTTTTTATTTTTGCTGCTTTAATTGAGTGGTTCTTTTTCTATTTTATCTTCTAATTCACTGATTTGATACTCTGTTTCATCCAGCTTACAGGCTACCTCTTCTAGTGTATTCTGTATTTCAGGTATGGCATTCTTCATTTCCAACTGATTATTTTCATGGTTTCTATGTCTTTTTTTATGCTGTGGTTCTCACTAAGTTACTTAAGTATTCTTATAGCCATTATTTTGAACTCTATTTGATAAATTATTTGCCTCTATTTCACTTAGCTCTTTTTCTAAATATTCCTCCTGTTCTTCCACTTGGGGCATGTTTATTTGTCTCCCCCTTTATGGCTGTCTCTTTGTGTTTGATTTCATGTATTCAATAGAATGCTATGACTCCCAGTTTGGTGGAGTGGCCTTCTGTATTAGGTGTCCTGTGGGAGAGAATAATGCAGACTCCTTGATCTCCTGAGCTGGGTGCTCTAGGTATGTCTCTAGTGTGGATTGTTTAGCTGTTCTTGTTGTAACTGGATCTTCATTGCTGTTGGCCCTTTCATGGTGGGATTGGCCCTTAGGCTATTTGACCATAAGGCTCAACCTTGACCAATGTGTGCAAACTGCTGTGCAGGTACAGTCTCAAGGTGTCTTGATAGGCTCAGGGGCATGATGATTAACCCTTCAGGCTGAGTCTTTATAGGTGTCAAACTTTATCACCATGTATAAGATACTGTGGAGGGGATGGCTGTTCAAGGTGGAGTTGTTCCCCACAGGGTCTGGAGCCTGCCAGAATCCACCTTTGTGTGTGCCATTTGTGGGTCTAGTTGTATTGAATTCTGGTGTGGTCTGAAGTCCACCACTGGTTGTGTTGGTTCTGGGTCCTTTTGGGTGGGTTTCAGATACAAGAGGCTCTCAGACATTGTGTGTAACTGGCCTTGGGCTACCTGTGTGTAGTTACTTCTCTAATAGCTGTTTGTGTCTGTGTTTACTAGTGAAACCCTGCTTGGGGATTACACAGTCAAGTACTCAATGATGGGAAATTAGTCTCTGCTTCAAAGTTAAACTCCTCAGTCTTCACCAGAAACATAAATTCTTATTCCCTGTAAGGGGGCTTGATGTAGCTTCAGATTGGGTGGATCCTGCAGTCTCCTCTGCAGGAGCAGGTTCACCTCCCTGGGCTCAGGGGGATAGATCAGAAGAGTCTTTGGTTGAAGATGTTGTTGGCCCACCCCACAGGAGGGGGCTAAATACTTTCTCTCTACCTCTGAGGTGTAGCTTCTTAATGACATGTGGCAGAGCCACAAACAAGTTTCAGCGTGGAGGGCAGAGCCCTCTTAGCATAATTAAGCTTGACCTTCTAGTCCTCCCTTGCTCCTACCTAGGTAGCTAATGGGCTGTGGGAGGTGCAGCAAGTGGTGCTAAAACAAGGTGAAACTCACAAGAACATTGTAGCAGTAAACGTGTTGACCACTACCCATGTTTTGCTTTGTGCATTCTGACTATAAAATAAAGACTCGACTTGCAGGTCATAGCACTTCTCTCCATCAGAGAAGCAGCATCTGATCGAGATCCTTCACCATCCCTCCTCAGGCTCACCAAACCTAGCCTGCTGGCGTGGCAACTGAGGGTCTCACATATTGAATGTCCCACTCTGAGCCACTCTCTCATTCCCCATAGGACTGCACTCAGTAGGGATATCCAAGACTTCATAGGGCTAAACCAGACAGTCTCCTGTTGAGGGTGTTATCTACAGATTGCAGGATTGGGGTTCAGGGCAGTAGGCTCTATTTATCCTTCTTGGGGTTTCCTGGCAAAACTTACAGAGTTCAGATCAGCCTCTCCTCAATGCATCACAAAGCCAAGCCCTGGCTATCTGTTTCCTCGATATAAGCCTATCTGGAGAATATAGCTCCAAAATCCCAATTATTTATGACACTGATACCTTTATGTCACAGTACCAAACTAGAAGCCTTAGAAAATCAGCCCTGCATGAGATTTCAATCTCACCTCGTGACAGGTCTCAGCAAGGTAGATGCCAAAATTCCCAGCTCCACTAGGGCTCTGAACTCTACAGTGTGGGCCCAAAACCCCAGACCTGCCCTGATCTCTCCCCTCCCCACACCTCTGCACCGCCATCAGCCCAGCAGTCTAGGTAGCTCCATGGATGTGGGGAGGGTTTCTAACTGTGTGCTCAAGCTGAGAGAGACCTTTCCTCTTTCCCCAAGCTAACAGTTTAGTCACTGACTGGGCTCTGCACAATGTCTTCCATGAATGTAGAGGGTCCTTCAAAGTCACTGCTGGGTGCAGCCTGCAGACCCCTCCACTGAATTCAAACATGGCAGTGCAGCTTCTCCAGCAGTTGGAGCCCTGGGGCTGCTAACAATGGGAGCACTCTTTCACTGGGAAGGTGCAGTACAAGTCTCCCAGGCAGACAGAATCTACCTGGTTCCCCGTGTCTGATGCTACATGGGCTCCTTTTTTCCATCTTTGCTACTCTGGGTTTGGGATCCCTGCATGAAGTTGAAACCCCACACTGCCAGGGGGAGGGAGCTTTGCAGCTCTGATATCCCTCTGGCCTCAGCCACTGCACCTGCTCAAGCGGGGCTATCCCTTTCCCAACACTACTTCTCTTAACCACTCTCAACATGGCTTCTTCATAGTTCCTTAGATATAATATTTCCAATTAGCTACACCTCACTTGTTTTTTAAAGTTGATTACACAGTATTTAACTCTAAATCTGGTTCCTGGGTGGGATAAAAAGCAGGTATCCTCCAGCTACTTCCCATCTTGCATCCCTAGAATTCTCTTTCTGAAAGGCTAAACAATAGATATTCCATTGCCTGTATATATCACATTTTGCTTCTCTATCCACTTACCTGTGGACACTAGGGTTGCATTCACATTTCAAGTATTGTGGATAAATTTGCTATGAACATGTAATATTATCTATTTGAGACCCTGTTGTCATTTTTTTGATTATGTACCCAGAAGTATAAGAACTTTTTGAGGAACACCCACACTCTTTTCCAAAGTGGCTGTAGCATTTTACATTCCTACCAACAGTGCACAATCTTTTTGACCTCTCCACATTGTTGCCAACACTTGTCATTTTCTGGTTTTCTATAATAGCCATCCTAGTGGATGTGAGATGGAATCTCATTATATTTTTAAGCCTTTTTTTAATTTAAGCATAATTAACCTACAACATTCTATTAGGTCCAAGTGTTCATCATAGTAGCTTGATATTTACATACATTACAAAGTAATCAGCACTATAGTTGTAGTGACCCTCTGTTACCATACAAAGTTATTGCAATATTCCTGACTACATTCTCTGTGCTGTCTGGTATATCCCAATGACATGTTTATTTTATAACTGGAAGTTTGCACCCCTTAATCCCCTTCACCTATTTTTACCATTCTCCTACCCACATCTCTCTAGAAACCACCAGTTCATTTTTTGCATCTATGAGACTGGTTTTATATAGTTTTGATTGTCCATTTGTCCTGTTTTTTACTTATTTTCATTTTTAAAAATTTTTATTGATTTTTATAGAAAAAGAAAAGAAGAGGGTGAAAGAGAAACATCAATGTGAGAATGGGACATCATTTAGCTGCCTCCTCAATACCCTTATGGGGGATCAAGTTCACAGCCCTGACATGTGCCCTGACTGGGAATGGACCAGCAACTATTTAGTATATGGGACAATGTCCAACATACTGAGCCACACCAACCAGAGCTGTCTTGAATTTTATTTTTTTTATTTAATAAATCTTTATTGTTCAGATTATTACAATTGCTCCTCTTTTTCCTTCCCATAGCTCCCCTCCACCCAGCTTAACCCTTCTCTCTGCCCTTACCTCCGCCATATTGTCCTCATCCATAGGTATATGCTTTTTGTCCAGTTTCTTCCTGCACCCTCTTCACCACTCTCCCCATGAGAATTGTCAGTCCACTCCCTTTTATGCCACTGATTCTATTATATTCACCAGTTTATTCTGTTCATCAGATTTTTAATTCACTTGATTTTTAGATTAATTTGTTGATAGATATGCTTTTGTTATTCATAATTTTACTTTTACCTTTTACCTTTTTCTTTTTCTTCTTCTTCTTCTTCTTAAAGAGTACCTTTCAGCATTTTATATAATACTGGTTTGGTGTTGATGAACTCCTTTACTTTTTTCTTCTCTGTGAAACTATTTATCTGACCTTCAATTCTGAATGATAGCTTTGCTGGGTAGAGTATTCTTGGTTATAGGTTATTGCTATTCATCACTTTGAATATTTATTGCCACTCCCATGTGGCCTGCATAATTTCTGTGGAGAAATCAGCTGACAATCATTTGAGTGTTCCCCTGTAGGTAATTAACTGTTTTTCTCTTGCTGCTTTTAATATTCTCTCTTTGTCTTTTGCTGTTGGTATTTTAATTATGATGTGTCTTGGTGTGGTCCTCTTTGGATTCCTTTTATTTGGGGTTCTGTGTGCTTCCTGGACTTGTAAGTCTATTTCTTTCAGGTGGAGAAGTTTTTAGTCATTATTTCTTCAAATAGGTTTTCATTATCTTGCTCTCTCTCTTCTTCTGGCACCCCATAATTCTTATGTTGGTATGCTTGAAGTTGTCCCAGAGACACCTTACACTATCTTCCAATTTTTGGATTCCTTTTTATTTTTGCTTTTCCAGTTGAGTGTTTTCTGCTTCTTTGTATTTCAAATCTTTGACTTGATTCTTGTGTTCCTCTAGTCTGCTGTTAGGTCTCTGTATAATATTTTTTATTTCAGTCAGTGTATTTTTAATTTTTAGTTGTTCCTTTTTCATCTCCTCTTGGGTCTTGTGAAATTTATCCATCTTTTTTACGAAATTCTTGAAAAACTTTATAAGCATGGTTTTGAACTCTATATATAATTGTTTGTTTTCCTCCATTTCTTCCATTTGTGATCTGTTCCTTTGTCTCCACATTTTCTCTGCTTCCCTGAGTTAGTAGAGTAGTTTTGTGTATTAGGTGTCCTATATGACCCTCTGGCTCCACCTACCCGGTTACCTGAGGTGGACTCTCTTGGTACACCCCTTTGTGGACTGTGTGTACAGTTTTGTAGTTAATTCTTGATTGTTCTTCGTATCATTGGGGGGAATTGACGTCCAGACAAATTGGCTGTGAGGATCAGCTGTATCTACACTGGGATAACTTTTGTGCTGAGTCAGCCTTATGATACAAGACTTGCAAAACTGCAACAGCCTCTGTATTCAGTTTGGATGGGGCAGAGTCTCAGGGCTGAGCAGACTGCCTTGGCTTTCCATCAGCCCTGCCCTGTGAGGGCCCTCGATCTCAGTGTCCCTCAATAATTGCTGCAGCCCTCTCTGCACACTTGCACTTGCGTGCCTTCAGACCTCTGCCATTCTGGCTCCTCTGAATTTCCATGTACTCTGGGGATCCGTATGAGTCTGGGTCCCCAGGGTTTCACCCAAAACTGGGATTCATTGCAGTCAGAAGTGGATTTCAGCACAATCGGAAGGTTCTGTCTTCCTCCCACTAGAGGAAACCAGCAGCACAATCAGCAGTCAGCCCCCTGTGTGCACACTCACACTTGCATGCCTCCACACCTCTGCCTTTAGCGGCTCCCCTAAGTTTTCATGCACTTCTCCCTTTTTACAACAATCCAGACTTCCCCCCTTATGAGTCTCACCCAGAACTGGGGTTTAGTGCAGTTGGAAGTGGGGTTCAGTGCAGTGGGGAGTGTCCATCTCCCTCCCGCTAGCAGAAGCCAGCTAGGCACTCCGCCATCTGTCCTCTCTACACATGTGTCTTCGTACCTCAGCTTTTTGCAGCTCCTCTGAGTCTCCGTGAGCCCTTCTCTTTCCTTCTAGTTGTAGAATTTCCACTCAGCCAGCTTTCCTGTGGTTCTGGATAATGTCCGTTCTGTCTTTTAGCTATAGTTTTGAAATTGTGAGAGGCAGCTGATTAGGTGTTCACCTATGCATCTTGGTTTCTCCCTGTCTTGCATTTTAGATTCTACATACACTGATATCATACACTTACGTCACTTAACATAATACTCTCTAGGGCCATCTATTTGGCATAAATGGCAAGATGTCATCCTTTTATATGGTTCAGTAATATTCTATTATATTTTTATATGTATTTGTCTTTACATTATACACATCTACTATATTCATTCATTTATTGGTGGACACTTAGGTCACTGTCATATTTCTTTTTGATTAGTGTTTGTATTTCTTTGGATATATAATCAAAAGGGGAATTCCTGGGTTGTATGATAGTTCTACTTTCGATTTTTAAAAAATCTCATTGTTATTGAGATTAACATTTCCCTAAGAGACATTATTTCTTACTACAGTTTTGAACCTGATACACAGCCTGGGGCCCTGGCCCCCATGGTGGACTCACCTGCCCTGGGCATGTTGAACCGACCCTCCCTTTCCTTGGGAATCTTTGCAACCTGTTTCTCACTAAACCTGCCAGTGAACTGAATGCCCAACTCCCCAGGGGCTGCCCTTCTAAGTACACATATGAGAAGATGCCTTATCTTTTATATAAACTACATCTTTTACAAATATATAATGACTGATTTCTGATAAATGACACTTTGCCCTTTATAATTAATAAAGTCATCTATTAAAATAAGATTATACATTTTTTCAAATGATAACATAATAATGTCTACTTACAAATGCAATCCCAGTTTTTTAGGAGTAATGAGCTTGTCCTTATAATAAATGAAACAATTGTATCTCCTTATTAACTGTAAAGTCATTGCCCTTTGAAAAGAGTGATATGCTTTTAAACATGCAATGACCTTTGCCTTTCAAAATATCCAGATCATGTCCTGTGGACAGTCAGTGATACTGCCTTTAATAAAAGTGTCCTTTCCTGGGGAAGTATAAAAATCTTGTAGTGATGGCAACGAGAGGAATTAAGACCATAAGTGCCAACTTGGATGTATCTGAGACACGATGTTCAGTAAAAGAAGCAGTACTGATCTATGTGTCTGATCCACATAGTGTGTGTAGGTGAGTCCAGAAGACAACAGAATAGTCCCATGAGTCCTGTGCCTTGTGAAGTGACAACCACAGTTCAAGCCTGTTTTCTTTCTGAATCCCAGCATGAAAACAGTGCATATCCCTTAAGGTCATTCCAGAGATGGAGTGAAGAGAGGCATGAAAAGCCAGGAAGTCTAACCCTCCAAAAGGAGTGTCCCTTCTCTCAGGGAGCTTCACCCAAGATTTTGTGTCTTTAATACCTTGTGCAAAAATTGATCATTTATCATCATCATTGGAGTTTGTCATTTTCAAGTCCCTCGTTATGTCAGAGGTGCAGCGATTTTAAGTTTGGCATCTTCTGTTACATAACAATAGATGTCAGGAAGCAGGCTCATCCCATGATTCCTACATGTTGATGGGGCTGAAATTATTCATATTTTACAGACAATGAAACCGGAGAAATCGTATTCACTTCCCAGCATGATATTATTCACCAGTGACTAATTAATTACTTAATTGAGCAATGAACACAATTTTTGCACAGTCTTATAGTGGTTGGAGGGGATATAAAAGTCACTGGCTTTATGAAGCTCCTATTATAGTAATGAGGTAGAAGCAATCAAAAAATGAATAAGCAGCATTTCCAATAGGGGTGAAGGAGAAAGGGAGTGGGTGGATTGGGGTTTATTTGCATATATAAAATGGTCAAGGAAATGCTCAAAGACTATGTGACATTTGAGCAAGACCTAAAAGAGTGAGGAAGGGGTCATGTAGGTCTTTGGAGAAACATTAATTTGGAGAGACAAAATGGCCAGTGCAAAGACTCTGAGCCAGGAGGTTGCTTGCTATGTTTGAAGGTCGGGAAGCCACTGTGGCCAGAATAGATAGGATGAGGAGAATGGCATGAGGACTGTAGATAGGGACCAGATTTTTTTAGGGCTCTGCTATCAAAGGGTGATCTGCAAGGAGCTAAAGAGCCTGGGATAGAAAGTAGACCAACCACATCTCTCAGTGTCCTATTTATTTCTGCTGGCATGTTCTTTATTGCAAGACTTTATCAACCAAAGCATTGAGTTGCTTGACCTTCTGGTGGAAACTCCCTATCTTGTGCAAACCTGCCCTTTGAGCAGCTCTAATGTGGGACCTCATGGTCTGTGGTGATGACTTTGAATTTTGGTGTGATTGAGGTATGAGCAGCGTAAGGGTTTTGAGAAGAAAAGGAACGACTTGACTTGAGTTTAAAAAAATTCATCCCTAAGGATTCACAAGTCCTGCTCTGGGGAAATGGCTATAAGGAAGACCAGTTAGGAGACTGTTACAGTAACCTCAAGTAGGAGTGACAGTGACTTGGACCTGAGTGTTGGGGTTCTATCTATACTGTGTAGATGACTGTAGGTGTGTTGATGGATTAGAGATTACTGTGAGAGCAAGAGAGGCAAATGTAATGTCAATATTTCTGAACCGAGCACCTGGAAGGATAACATTGACCTTGACTGAGGATCAGGTTGGGAGGTGGGGAGAATAAAGATCTTGGTTGTGTACATGTTAGAATTGAGGTTCCCCAATGCTGTGTAGGAGAGGTGCCCTAGGTTAGCTTAACTCATTCTTTTCTAACCCCCCTGGAAAAGACACAAAAACTGAGAAACTGAAGACAGCAATTTCCTGAATTCCTGACAACAGATTCAGTGTGTGAGTCTGGAAGAGGGGAATGGTTTTGTGAGGTGTATGTTTTCCTCTCTCAGCACTCAGGACTGATGGATTCTAGAAGCTACTGAGGGGCTATGGCCTGAGACCAATGCAGCCCATTACCCAGTTTTATTCACCTAAGAAGTAACATATATTTCCTGGAAAATCTCAGTCCTGCCCTTGGAGACCATTCTCAAAGCTGCAATGTCAGTCAGCTCTCATATATATAAATAAATAAATAAATAAAATTTAACTTAAATAAGTAATGCCTTTCTTAAAAGGAAGGCAGATCATTCATAAATCAAAGATTATAGTTTTGCAATTCTATGTTCCTGATGTCAAAAACAAAACAGTCACATAGAACATGCCATTGCCTATCATATGTCATTCGGTTTGGTTTTCTCAGACAAACCTTAATCAGTATGTAAAGACCCAAAGGGAGCATATTCTGTTGATCTGATCACTTAAAACCTTAAAGAGATTTTAACTTTTCCTGTAGGTGAAACATGAAGTTGTTGTCCTGTGTCTGATAGTCACACTATGAACAAACCCTTTTCCAAGCTCCCTCTCCCTAGATGTTCTTTCCTGTATGTATGTGTGACAACACTGGATGTTGCTGTGATAAGCTCTGTGTCTCTATGTTCTGTTCATAGGGAGGTTCTGGCTTCTCTGTCTAGGCCATGCTGAGGACATTGTCCCAAACAATGACAGCTCCCCTAGATGAAAACAAAGTCTTCTCTAAATAATGTACTTTGATACTACTTACTGTTCTCCCCCTCCCCCCTTTTTAGGCATTATCTAATCCAATTTCTTCTCTCTTTGAAGATGAGGACTCAAGTGCTTTCTATCCCATCACCCTCCTCATCATCAACACACACACACACACACACACACACACACACACACACACACACAGAGAGAGAGAGAGAGAGAGAGAGAGAGAGAGAGAGAGAGAGAGAGAGTCTTCTTTCTTATCCTGTCTCCCCAGTACTTTCCTAAAAAACAGTATTTAGTGCAGATTTTATTGTGTCTATTTAATGCTATTTACATTTAAGCCAACTTTCTGTGATTTCTTTAAATTCAAATCTCTGAAATACATCTTAGATGGAGAACCTTTTGGGAGCTCCAGGGTTGAGAGAGGGGTGGTCCTGCTCATTAGAGTAAAGAAAGACAAACACCCCCCCCCCCCCATTCCTTCTCACCTCCTCTAGGTTGCTTGGTGGTGGTGCCGCCCTCTGGTGGTCACATTCCAAATTGCACCTTTCAGATAGGGACCAAACCATTGATGAGAGAGAATCATTGGCTTCCTTCTGCACGTCCACACTGAGGATTGAGTCTGCAACCTGAGCATATGCCTTGACTGGGAATGGAACCATGAACTCCTGGACACTCATCCACTGAGCCACGCCAGCCAGGCTCAAACCATTTTTTTCTAGCCCGGGGTCTCTGCTAGGGATATAAGCAAGTAAAGTGAATGTCATTAAGGATTTCAACAATAGGGGATAAGGACACATATGTCCTTAATCAATAAAGAAAAAAAATTTCAAAATGTCAAAAGCAAGGCATTGAGGGAATCCAAGATGGCGGCATAGGTAAACACCTACACTGCTGCCTCGCACAACAATTTCAAAACTACAACTAAAAGACAGAACGGACATCATCCAGAACCACAGGAGAGCTAGCTGAGTGGAAGATCTACAACTAGAGGGAAAGAGAGGGGCTCACGGAAACCCAGAGGACCTGCAAAAAGCTGAGTTACAGAGACGCGCACGAGGAGAGAGTGGGTGCCGGAGTACCTGGCTGGCTTTCTCTGGCGGGAGGGAAACGGAGACTCTCAAAGGCATTGAACTCCTTATCCTACGACACTAAACCCCAGATCCAGCCGAAACTCATACTGGGGGAGTTTGGACTGTGAAAAGGGAGAAGTGCACGGAAATTTAGGGGAGTCGCAAAAGATCAAAGGCCTGGTGGCGCACACGGCACTGCGCACAGGACAGATTGCTGATTGTGCCGCTGGCTTTCGCGAGTGGGCGGGAGACAGACCCTCCCAACTGTGCCACTTCTGAGTCCACTAAGCCCCTGTTTCGGACGAAACCCTGGAGACCTAGACTCGTGTGGTCCTAGTGCACAGGGGAGCTGGAAAGGCAGCGGTTAGAGGCACTGCGGGTGCGCGCGCACAAGGACCGCTCCAGCCATTACCCAGTCACGTGAGACTCAGGGGCTGTGGGAGGGCGGGGCCGACTGGAAGGCAAGGCGGTCCCTTAAGCCCTGAGACTCCACCCATCCCAAGCTCACCAGAGGCTTCTGAGGCTTTGTGTCTGGTATCACAAAGCTGAATTCAACACAGAAGTTTTCCCCCGGCATAGTGAAAATGCCGAGACAAGGGAAGGGATTCCAAACAAAAGAAATGGAGGCAAAAAAAAGGACTGGATTTAGAGTTCAAAATCACGCTTATAAGGTTTTTCAAGAATATGCTAGAAAAGATGGATAAATTTAGTGAGACACAAGAGGAGATGGAAAAGGTCCAACTAAAGATAAAAAAGACCAACTAGAAATTAAACATACACTGAATGAAATAAAAACTATTATACTAACAGCAGACTAGAGAAAGGCAAGGATCAAGTAAAAATTTTGAAATGTAAAGAAGCAGAAAACATTCAACTGGAAAAGCAAGAAGAGAAAAGAATCCAAAAATGTGAAGATAATGTAAAGGAGCCTCTGGGACAGCTTCAAGCGTACCAACATCAGAATTGTGGGGGTGCCAGAAGAGGAGAGAGAGCAAGATACTGAAAACCTATTTAAAGAAATAATGACTGAAAACTTCCCACATCTGGTAAAAGAAATAGACTTACAAGTCCAGGAAGCACACAGACCCCAAATAAAAGGAATCCAAAGAGGACCACACCAACACACATCATAATTAAAATACCAAGAGCAAAAGACAAAGAGAGAATATTAAAAGCAGCAAGAGAAAAACAGTTCATTACCTACAAGGGAGCACCCATAAGACTGTCAGCTGATTTCTCAACAGAAACGATGCAGGCCAGACGGGAGTGGCAAGAAATATTCAACGTGATGAACAAGAACCTACAACCAAGAATAACCTATCCAGCAAAGCTATCATTCAGAATTGAAGGGCAGATAAAGACCTTCACAGAGAAGAAAAAGCTAAAGGAGTTCATCAACTCCAAAGCAGTATTATATGAAATGCTGAAAGGTACTCTTTTAGAAGAGGAAGAAGAAAAAGGTAAAAGACAAAAAATTATGAACAACAAATACATATCTATCAACAAGTGAATCTAAAAAATTAAGTGAATTAAAAATTTGATCAACAGAATAAACTGGTGAATATAATAGAATCAGGAGCACAGAAAGGGAGTAGACTGATAATTCTCAGGAGGACAAAAATCATAAAGCATCAAACAGACTGTGAAATTACAGCAGAAAGATTAAAGTTAGGTGAGGTAGATAAGTGATGCATGCATATAAGCATAACCAATGATCACAGACACTGGGGGGTTGGGGTATGACTGGGAGGGAGGGGGGGCAATGGGGAGATATGTATAAAAAATTAATAAAAATTAATAAAAATTAAAAAAATAATAAATAAAATTAAAAAAGCAAAGCATTAAACCTACTGCAAGCCCTTCTAAGTGATTGCACAAATTGGGATCCAATGCAGTTGGCCGTCCCTAGCAGGGCAAATGGATGTCTTCATCCTCTAAGTTAATTTCACCCCAGATTTAAGTCGTAAAATACCTAAAGACCTACAGTCATCCTCAATGTTAGAACTAGAAACTCTCCCACTAAATTATGAACAACAATAAGATTTCTAAGTGCCTTAGTAAGACAAGTGTGCTCTGAAGGGTGGAAGTGGATACCGGTTAATGTTGATGTTCTATGACAATGACATCAGTGATGATAGTGACAGCAGTGTCAGAGTCAGTTCTAATGATCAACAGTTTAAGCAAAGTATGAGCTGTAAGGACATCCACGACTCTGACCATTCAAGGGTCTGACACATCTGAGGCTTTTATGACTCCAATGGTCTGGGCCATACTGGACGGCACCTTCCAGAGTAAAGGACAAGTTTCTGTGCTTGTACCTTCATCTAATCAATGTTAGGAGAATGAAAGGTGCTTTGTGAAGCCTCTTGTGATACCTCATAGAGAATGACATGCACATTCCTATGGTTTGGAGCAAAGCCATGTCTTCTAAGGCAATAGAACAACAGCTGCTGACCAGCTTCTAGGCCTCAGGAGAGACAGAGAGTCTAATCATGGGCTGCAAGGTGACCATATAGCCAGAACTGCTCTTCATGACCTGGGTTCTATCACACCCACCAATAGAAGGTCAGGTGGGGAGAGAAGCATCCATCACAGATGGAAGTGACACATCCTGGATAAGATGAGGACAGGTGGCCAAGACCATGGGCACCAACTACTTCAGCCCTGTGACCTGCCACAGAGCTCTCACTTGTGTAATCACAGAAAGTTCACTTTGACTAGTCAACAAAGAAGGAAAAGGCTCCACTCACTCCAGTTTACCTGGCTCTCAATTTCTCTTCCCCCAACACACACCATCAGCTGCTCCCTTGCCTGCCCCTAAGCTCATAGTCAGACTTACTCACTGGTACACAAATGCCCTGGGACACAGCTAGCTTGTTAACTCAACTGAGCCATGTCTAGTGGTATGAGAATTAAATTTGGCCTTTCATGGCTCTCCCAGATCATGTGAAAATTTCTGCCTCTGGGCAGTGCTGGGAGAGCCAGCTGCACATGTCTCTACTGGGTCAAAATTGGAGATTAGACACTTCAGGCCCTCGATTTTGACTTCATCTCTAAGCCTACCCTGCATCCCCTACCTTACCCCAGTTCCATGCAACCCCTTTTTTAATCTGATTATCCTGTACTCCAACTCCCTTCCTCATACAAATCCCAGACTCCCAGGGATCATCTTCTATGTTCATAGTGTCCCTATTCTACAATCCCTTATTGCTCTTCAGACTCCTAGTAACCAACTGGATTCTCATCTCCTTCTCCCCCTTGCTCCTATCACATGTCCTCTGCCAACCTGGTGCTCACTCTTGTCCCAGTGTCAGGGCATTAAAGGGAGTCTTCAACTACCTTGTCATTTTACTGACCCTGTGTCTAACCCTTCATGCCCATCCAAGTTTAGGAGAATGGCACTCCTCCACCCTTCACCGTACCAGCTCCAGTGGCTTCTCCCTCAATAGCTAAGTTGGTCTCTCACTCATAATTCTAAACCTCATTCTGAGGCCCTGTTCCATGGCACCCTAGATCCCCTTGATCCCATATAAATGCCTAACATCTACACCTTCCCAGGTTTTATAATTTTTCATCCTGACTTGGAGAAGACACCATGCCTCCTTATCTCCCCACCCTTCATATCTATCTCTTCTTATCACAATCTCTCAATAGCCAGGTCTCCAAGGATTTCAGCTAAATACCCCAGAGGCCACAAGGAGATGAAAAAAATAGAACCAGAAGAGAGATTTATTCCGTTTCCCCAGGTTCTGGCTGAGGACTCTCTAAAAACAGGCACATGGATTTATGAAAACAGAAAAGAATGAGGACACTGATGTGTGATCTGAGCTCCAGGTCACAGAGGGCCCAGAATAGGATTGTTAACTGCAGCTTGCACGTGGCTGACATGACAAAGATCCTGCATATTTACCGAAGTTCCTGAGTTTTATGACATAATATTTTTTAAAATCTCTGTGATCTTTCCCTTGAAGGTGCAGTTAAAATGGAGGTGGAATGAGAATACTCTTAATGGTTAGGCTGCTGTGCAGGTACACTCAGATTCTGGGACAAAGATCACTCCAAGGCAACTGGGGACCACGAAAGGATCTGGGCAGTCAGGTCATCTGTTTTGGAGAGTATGTCAGAAGTGAGGGAGGAAAGTTGGAAACATTTATTTGGAGGATTATAGCCAGATAAGGAAATATTGGAAGATTTGAAAATAAGGTAAGATGAGCAAGATGACAGGATCAGCTAATTACAGGTAAGTGATATCAAAAGAAAACATGCATTGGGCAAATTTAAAGAGGCAAGAAACATTTTATTGACGATCATGCACTAGGACAGTGAGACTAAGTTCAACACCTTCAAAATAAAAGGTTGGGGAGATTTCAAGAACTGGAGCAGGAATCATAGGCATCTGTGTTTGCTATTTGGCTATGATTCCTGCTCCGGGAATCATAAACTTCTCATGAAATCCTGACAGGAAGTCCTTTCACATCTTGGCTGTAAATGTCTCACCCAAGTTAGGCTGCTACTCTCCCTCAGAGCCTGGACACAGGGACACCAGAAGGATTAAATTTCAAAGGGATAGGCCCAGGCTCTTGAGACAAATATTCTGTGAGACATAACACTAGAAAGAAATTTTTAAGGAGACTTAAGTATATTTCAAAGGGGCAGAGAAAAAATCTTCAATTGCAAATTGCAATTACATTTCTGAAGAAAATGCTCTACAACAGTGGAGATGAGAGGCCTGCAGTCAGAAGAACCCATCTAAACATAAGTAACTCTGAGGCAACATTAAGGCCACCAGGTCATAACAAAACTGCTTTCTGCCCAGTGGAGGAAAACACAAATGTCTTTCAGACAAGATCCAGTTTGCATCTTTGTCAATTCCTGCAATTTATAAGCAGGTGAAAAATAGCTGAGAGTCTCTGAACAGAGCTAGGATGTTGCAGAAAATCAAAGAAAACCAAGGACACTTCAAAGAAATGGAGGGACATTGTTTAATACACTGGTAGACTCATGGAACAGCCTTCCAAATCTGAGTGAAGGAACATGTATGGGATTCTCCCTTATTTCTCCCATGGTCTTTGTCCTGCAAACATGAATTATACTTCTGGGTTTTTTCGCAGGCCTTGCAAGAGGGCCCCCAGGTGTTGGGGGTCTCCAAGCCATATCTGATGATGTGGCCTGGCACAGTGTTAATAACCCTCCCTCTGGGGCAGTGCACTGTCCACAACCCCATGGCCTCTGTAACCAGTCTGCAAGACCAGTATCTGGGAAGAAGGTAGTGACTTAATTATAGGTTACACTGAGCTTGCTGGCATGGATTCAGATCACTAGCCTCCAAATATCAGGGTTACATTGGAATTAGCCCTTTTTAGCCTTCTCAGGATCTGATCTCCCAAAAGGCTGTGCTTCTGGAGTTTTCCCTGGAGAGATTACATTGCTCTCTACAGTCACCTTCCCTTTGATGAAATGACATCTCCAAGGAAGAAGAGTATTCTCCATCCTTCAACATGGCTGTCACTCAATTTGGCCTGATTAGTGACCTTAGTGAAGAGGAATGATGTTCACCTCATAGTTTGCTCTGATGCAGGTTTTTCTATGAAACCTAAGATGGGCATTTTAACAGCCTCTTGAGGTTAGGCAGCCTCACCTTCACACTTTCTCTAGCTTTGGGGGATGCCCTTTTCTCCAAGAAATTCCAAAATACCCCTCAGGTCAAACTTAGCTCCATAAAGAATGAGGTCATTTTTAATTCTGTGGTCATCAGTCTGAATTAGGACATTTGAGCCAAAGCCTTGGTTGTATTACCAGCATTTGCAATTATATCCTATTAACAAGGAAGACAATGTCCTATTGAACTTACTGAAATAGCTCCACTGCCACAAAAATAAAAAATATTTAAGAGGGCTTTAGAAATATTTTGGGAGAAGTAAAACAGAAAGAAAAAGATCAGTGTTGATACCCACATGGGAGTCCTCCTGTACATTCTTGCTGTCCAAACAGTGTCCAGGTGCCTTCCACAGGACCCATTGGAGAAGGGACAGAGCTTATATTCCTGGAAACGTATTGCATGATCCCACTGGTCATCACATGACCACTACCCATGCTGGGAGGGACTTGGTGTCACCTTCACTATGGAGATGGTGCAAATGGGACCAACAGGGGTGGGATCTGGTGTGGAATGTTAGCTTACGTCAACAATTACCTCAATGCTAGCTCTCATTTTTGAGCATTTATTGACTCAGTTCAAGGACTTTCCATCTTCACAACAAATTTATTTCAAGGATGAAAAGAATTTATTCAGTGTTTAATAACATAAAGGAGGAAAGTAGGGTCACTAATATTTTACATTCAGCTCAATCGCTACACTATCAGCAGAACTGATGGGGTTGGACACTTCACACTGGTAGTACCCAGCATCCTCCCTCCTGACGGGGTCTATGGTGAGGGTTCTGTTGTTCCAGGACAGTTTCATCCTCTCCCTGAGCTGCAAACTCTCAGCATCGAACAACCATTCAATGAAGATTGCATTTGTGTAGCAGGTCATAACCACGGCATCCTTATTCTCTGTGGCTGTGGTGATGCTGGCTAAGAGTGTGGGCACTCTCACTGGCTCTGTGGAGAAACAAAAGAGGTGAATGATTGAGTGTGGTGGCTTGGGACCTGGGGCCATGCTCCTCCCTCAAATACCTCAGCCACTTAGAGTCCATGGTGAGCTCTGTAAATGTTACCAGATGCTTGTCTGGATCTCTGCAGAATGACTGCCTTTGCTCAGGTGACAATATGTAAGGAAAAAGGATGGCTTCACCTTCTCTTTGACCCAAGATTACCTCAGGGTGACTCCTGACCTCTTCCCATAGACATCACCATAGTATTGGCACAGGGAACCCCTTCACAGATCTTGTGTCCTATAATATCACTATCAGTTGGAATTTCCCGCTCATGAGCTTTTATTGACCTTTTTCTAGAACTGTTTTTATTTCAAAAAAGATGAGATCCCACTCTTTATATAAAATTCCATGTATGTTGTAAAAGGCAAGTTTACCATTTCTGTCCATCTCCTGGGCCAAGGCAACTTTACAGAAAGTGAAAAGGCATTTACCTTTTGTTAAATAATTTACTAGGCAATAAAGATGGCCCAATCTGTCTTCATAACCTTGGACCAGAAGTTCCATCTGAAGGATTCTTCAGTCTGAACAGGACTATATTTCCTGGTCTGCTGATTGACTATCATGGTGAAATAAATTTTGGAGAGATGTTATTATGGTTGCAACAAAAGCCAGGATGATAGGAATAGAAGAAAACTACTTAATATATTAAAGACCATTCATGAAAGTCCACAGCTAACACAAAACTTCATGGAGAAACCTGGAAATTGTTACTAAGATTGCAAACAAGACAAGGATGCTGCAGTTCTAAGTTATTCAACTTAGTACTGGATGTCATGGCAAAAATAATAATTAGATGAGAAGGTGATATATGTGGCATATAAATTGGGAAAAAAAGAAGAAAAATTATATTTCCAAAAGGATACCATAGTCTTATATGTAAGAAACCCCTAAATATTTTGCACCCCCCTCCCACCACACATACACATACACACATCTGATACAACAAATAAATAAGGCAAAGTTGTAGGAGACAAAAATCAACATTTATCATCATTTTCAATTTTTGCAACAACAATGAACAATCCCAAAGTAGAATTAAGAAAATAGTTCCACCCTAACTGGTTTGGCTCAGTGGATAGAGTGTCAGTCAGTAGGGGATGTGCAGGAGGCAGCTGATTGATGTTTTTCTTTCATCAATGTTTCTATCTCCCTTCCCTTCTCCTTTCCCCTCTGTAAAAAATCAATAAAATATATATATATATATATATTTAAAAAGAATAAAGAAAAAAACAGTTCCATTTACAATAGCATCAGAAAGACTAGAATCTTTAGGAATAAACTTAATCAAGGCTATGAAAGATTTATACACTGAATACTACCTAACATTTCTGAACAAAAGTAAAGAAAGAAATGGAAAGATATGTGCATGTCCACAGATTAGAATTTCCCCCAACTATCTACATATTTGATACAATCCCTATAAAAACACACTCACTTTTTTTTTTGCAGAAATAGGAAAATCTATCATAGAACTCATATGAAATTTCCCCAAATGGTTGCAATTATTTTTAAACATAATAATACAATTTGAATTCCCACACTTTAGTAACCAAAATAGTGTGACATGGCATAAAAACTTCTTTTAAAGAAACAATCAGATTGTGGGGGAGAGGATGGGGAGAGAGCAATGGGAGAAAAAGGGAACATATATAATACTTTCAACAATAAAGTAATTTAAAAGAACAATTTGAAAGAAAAAATTACATGATTTTAACAATAAATGCAGAAAAAACATTCAACAAAATTCAACATTCATTTCTATAAAAACTCTCACCACAGTGGGACTAGAGGGATCACACTTCAACATAATAAATACCATATATGAAAACCTACTGCCAACATCATACTCAATGGACAGAAACTACAAACATTTTTCTTAAGATCAGGAATAACATAGAAAGATATCTGCTTTTACCTTGTTATTCAATATAGTACTGGAAGTCCTAACCACAACAATCAGAAAAGAAGAAAACATAAAAGGCATCCAATGGGTAGGAGGAAGTAAAATGGTCATTATTTGCAGATGACATACATGATATTATACATAGAAAACCCTAAAGACTCCACCAAAAAGCTACTATATTTAATAAATAAATTAGACAATATAGCAGAATGCAAAATTAACATGCAGAAATCTATGGCATTTTTATACACTGAAAATGAATTCTCAGAAAGAGAAGTTAAACAAATAATCCCATTTGCTATTGCAACAAAATTGAGATACTTAGGAGTAAATTTAACCAAAAAGGTAAAAAACTTATACTCATAAAATTAGAGGACATTGATAAAAAGAAATAAAAGGACAAGATAGAGGAAACTTGTACTCATAAAATTACAGTACACTAAAATTAGAGAAAGTGAAAAAATATACTGTGTTCATGGATTGGTAGAATTAACATTAAAATGCCCACACCACCCAGAGCAATCTGTAGATTTAATGCAATCCTATTAAAATACCAACAGTATATTTTACAGATCTAGAACAAATACTCCAAAAATTTATATAAAACCAAAAATGACCCAGAATAGTTACAATCTTGAGAAAGAAAAGCAAAGTTGAAGAGATCACAATATCATATATTAAGTTATACAACAAAGCCACTGTAATCAAAAGAGTCTGGTAGGTATATAGATCAATGGAACAGAACAAAGTCCCTAGAAATTGACCCAACCCATTATGCTCAATATTTGACAAAGGAGGCAATAGCATACAATCCAGTCAAGACAGTTTCTTCAATAAATAGTATTGGGAAACTTGGACAGATACATGCAAAAAAAAAAAAAGTAACTATATCATATAACTTGACCACCATTCACAAGAATAAACTCAAAATGGATTAAAGACTTCAATGTAAGTGTGAAAACCATAAAAATCCTAGAAGAAACCATAGGCAGCAAAAGCTCAGAGATCTCTCAGAGCAATATGTTTGTGGATACATCTCCTAGGGCTAGGGAAACTAAGGAGAAAATAAACAAAAGGGAGTACATCAAAATATAAAGCTTCTGCACAGCAAAAAAAAATAATGTGAGAACATTTTTTGCATAATATATTCGATAAAGGGTTAATATCCAAAATATATAAGGAACTCATATAACTTAATGAAAGGAAAACAGAGTGCCTAAACAGATACTTCTCCAAAGTGGACATATAGATGGCCAAGAGATATATAAAAAAAATGCTCAAACTCACTAATCATCAGAGAGATGCAAATTAAAATGACAATGAGGTATCACTTCACACCTGTCAGAAAGGCTATCATCAACAGATCAACAAATGACAAATGCTGATGAGGATGTGGATAAAGGGGAATCTTAGTACACTGCTGGTGGGAATGCAGACTGGTACAATCATTATGGAAAATAGTGTGGAGTTTCCTCAAAAGTTAAATATGGAATTGCCATTTAACCAGTGATCCCACTTCTAGAAATATCTCCTAAGAAACCTGAAACACCATTCAGAAAGAATGTATGTACCCCTATGTTCATAGCAACACAATTTACAATAGCTAAGATGTGCAAATAGTCTAAATGCCCATCAGTAGATGAGTGGATAAAGAAACTGTGTTATATTTACATAATGGAACACTATATGGCTGTAAAGAAGAATCTTTTACTCTTTAAGACAGCATGGAGGGATCTGGAGAGTATGATGCTAAGTAAAATAAGTCAGTCAGAGAAAGACAAGTTTCACATGATCTCACTCATATGTAGAATCCATTGAACACAATAAACTGATGAACAAAGTAGATCCAAAGACACAGAAGCATGGAACCAACTGTGAAATCTCAGAGGAAAGGCTTGGATGGGTGGGATGAGATCAACCAAAGAACTTGTATGCACGCATGCATAACCCATGGACACAGACAATAGTGTGGTAAAGACCTGGAGTGGGGAATGAGGACAGGCTAGAAGGGGTCAATGAGGAACAAAAAGGGACATATATAATACTTTCAACAATAAAGAAGAGTCACAATCAAATGGTTTGGTAAAAAAGAGCCAAGACTGCTCAATGGAGAATGGACAATCTTTTTAAAAAATGGTGTTGAACAGCAATATCCCCATGCAAACAAATGAAGTGAACTGTAACTTATACCTACATAACAATTAAGGCAAAATAAATTGAGTTCTAAAAGTAAGACCTAAAACTATAAAATTCTTAGAAGAAAATATAGGAGGAAGCTTTATGACATTGGGTTTGGCAATGATTTTTTTTTTAATATGATACTAAGAGCACTGGAGAAAAAGAAAAAATAGATAAATTGGATTTTATCCAAGTGAAAAATTTCTGTTTGATCAAATGACACAATTAACAGAGTGAAAGGAGACCTATGGAATGAGAGAAAATTCTTTGCAAATCATAGATAGGATGAGGAGTTAATATCCACAATATATAAAGAACTTCCACAACTCAACAACAAAATAAAATACCTTGGTTTAAAATGGGCAAAGAACTTAATAGACTTTCCTCCAAAGAAGTTATACAAATGGCCAATAGCACTTGAAAAGATGCTCAACATCACTATCATTTAGGAAAATGCAAATCAAAAATCTAGGAGTTGGAGTTGTTGCTTGTGATTTAGAGTGTGAGTAACTCAGCTGTGCAGGTGACAAAGAAAACAATGCTCTATATGGTGCCTTTGATTCATCCAAAGGCATCTTCAATCAGAGCTGGCATCTCTCACCTCTCAGCCAATGTGAGTCCTTAAAAGAATAAGGCAGGTCTATGTATCACAAGACAAATGCCTGGGGATCTGAGTGCTCAGAGAACATAAGGCCTTCAGCTCTATACATGGAAGAAAGCACAGACTCTATCTTTCCTCTTCCCTTCCACTCTATTTAAAAATCAATATAAAATATCCTCAAGTGAAGATTAACAAAACAAATAAACAATAATTTTATGGTATGCCCATATAGCTATTTTAAAGTAACAGGTAGAAAGCTACCGACAGCCTCCTTTTGCTTGCCACTTGGTTAATTTTTTGAAAAATTACTATAGTATAAAGGGATGAATGAGGCTTCAACACCATAAGGAAAATAAGCATTTTAAAAGAGTTTGTTGTCCTGATCTGTGTGCTCAGTAGTTAGAGCATGGCATGAGCACCAAAGGGTCAAGGGTTCAACTCCCAGTCAATGACATAGAAATGGATTGTGGCTTTTATCCCGGCCCAGTCAGAGCAGGAGGCAACCAATTGATTTCTCTCTCTCATATCGATGAGAGATGTTTCTCTCTCTCTTTTCCCCTCCCCCCATTCCTCCCTTTCACTCTCTAAAAATCAATGGGGAAAAACCTTCTAGTGAGAATTAACAACACAAAAAGCTTGTTAACCCAAATTAAGATTCAATCTGCAAAATGTGGGACTCTAATAATTGGTAGGAGATGCTATCTTCATATTCTCTTCATTTGGCCTTAATGGGAATTCTCAGAATCTGCATTAGATTCATCCATCAGCTATGCCTCTAGCACCTGGGCAAAAGGCTCTGAGGGTACCTATGCTAGGAAACACAAACCCATCAATGCTAGTTATTAAAACAGTATTGCAGATTAGAGCAACAATGTTTGAATTTGTGTGGATCCTGACTGGCTGAGAAAAAAACTACTAATTTCCTTGGTTAGGCTGTCCCATGGTTGGCAAACTCATTAGTCAACAGAGCCAAATATCAACAGTACAATGATTGAAATTTCTTTTGAGAGCCAAATTTTTTAAACTTACACTTCTTCTAATGCCATTTACTTCCCCAGGCCGTGGAGCCACATGTGGCTTGCAAGCCCAAGTTTGCTGACCAACGAGGCTGTCCCACTAACTTTTTAATAAAATATAGTTTTATTTCTTACAATAAAATATAAATCTTGAGTGCTTTATGTTCATTTAGTAAAAATAGAAATAACTCACTTAAAAAGACTTCTGTACTCCCTTGGCTTGTGTGGCTCAGTTGGTAAGGGCTCCTTCCTGTACACCAAAAGGTCTTAGGATCCATTCCTGGTCAGGGCACAAACCTACTAGTAATTTGCGGGTTTGATTCTGGGCCCTGATCACACATTGATAGTTCTCTCTTTCCCACTCCTCCTCACTCTAAAAATCAATGAAAATGTCCTGGAGTTAGGATTTAAAGAGAAAAGAAAAAAAAAAGTTCTTGTGCATAAGCCACCTTTTTCAGTTTTCCAAAAGCAGAAACTGGGAGGGACATTTAAAATTAGGTGTCATATCAATAAACTTTGGAAAAAAAGAAAGAAAGAAAGCACAGACTTTCTCAGGTGTCGGTAAGAATCAGGGTTTGGTCATAGAAAGACATAGAATGAAAGTCAGAGACCATTCTGAAGTTCTCCTGGTTCTTCCCTGACGAGCTGAATGAATGCCTGTCTGATCAGAGGCCATTTTTTTCAGGATGCATGGACTTTCATCACCCTGCTAAGATGTGCTTCTATGAGGCATATTTTCCAGGGCATCCTAGAGACTGAGGGTGGAGCAGAACTAACACATGGGTACCAGGAACAAGCCAATGGTCAGTTGAATATCAGGCCCCGGGCCCAAGGGTTGGATCAGGATTTTCCAGGTGAATGTGACCGACATGAGCCAGTGAGCCAATAAATGATAGAGCAGAGTCCAAGTAATGAGCTTAAAAAGAGTGAATGGGGACAGGCTGGAGCTGACTGTGGCAGCAGAACCATGGCTCTGCCCTTGGTCATTAAAGTCATCCTCCCTCTGCTGAGGACAGGGGAGGAGGACTTGTGCACATGCAGAAGGGGTGATGGACGGCAAGAGGGGGACATGGATTGCTGACATTCTGGCCCTTTTGGACCATCTGTGCTTGGTGGTTCTGAGACAGAAATTTGGAAAAAAACTTAAAATTCTTCTGTATGAAAAATTATTATTAATACCCCAGGGCTTAAGACCAATTGAAGGAAAGACTATTTCTCTAGAGAGCAGCAAATAATCTGATAAATGAGTTTCATTCCCTGGAGAGAAAGAGAGCCTGTCCCAAGTGGCTAGAATTCTAAAAACTCGGCAACAGCTTCCCGGTCCCTAAAGAGATTTGGGGTCATTCATTGCTCATTCAATCACCATTTATTTCTTCCTAATTCATCAAAAGCAATTGAGTGTATTTTTACATGATGGTCCCTGAACTGGTTGCAGGTAGAGTGAGGAAAAAGGACGCAACATTCTTTCCTTTCTATCCAGTGGAAGTGATACCAACACACAGGAAACAAATAAGTGGTTTCAAGTCCAGTACAAGGAGGGAGTGCAGGGAGGAAGTACAGGGAAGGGTACATCAGCCACCTGAGGGGAAGGTCTGGGCGTTCTCAGCACTGACTTTGATTGTTACTTCAGGTAATTTAGTTTTAAAGTAAAAACTGATTAATTCTCCATTCGCTATCACTCCCCAGACCAGAATCTCTCCCTCTGAGCAGAGGACACCTAAAAAGAGAGGATCTGAACCAATAGTTGGTCTAGGGCAGTTGTCAGAAAATTGCGGCTCTCGAGCCACATGCGGCTCTTCCACAAAATACCACGGTCTGGGCAAGTCTATTTTGAAGAAGTGGCGTTAGAAGGAGTTTAAGTTTAAAAAAATTGGCTCTCAAAAGAAATTTCAATTGTTGTACTGTTGATATTTAGCTCTGATGACTAATGAGTTTGCTGATCACTGGTCTAGGGAACCACAGACACCTAATAGGCCCCGGGTGGAGAAGAAGATGGGCTATGCAGAACAACCTTGAGGTACTCTGATCATTAAGGGCCTAAGGGACTCTGTTTTAGAGACTGTAGTTTCCCATGTCTGGATTTCCACTCACTGAAGAAAAGTGGATATTTCACTATCAAGTTATCAGTGTATTAACTGTAAAATAATCACAGTATCTGCCTGAATCTTGGGATAGGGAAGCTGCACAAAATAAGAGGCATCTGCTATTAATCAACTCCAAAAGAAAATCTCCTGGGTTGATACCTACTGTATGAGAAGCTGGCAGAAGAATTTTTTTATCCTCTGTTTCTCCCCAGGGACGCTGACCTTTCTGTGGACTCTCCTAAATCCACCAGAACAATCAGCTAATGATCTGGGGACCTTGTCTGCCTGTGATCTCCACACAGTGTCAGATGAAGGACCCAGCTCCTTCCCTGCCTAAATGTGCCTCTTGGTGTCACGCCCTGGCTGGTGATTAGCTCAGGAGCCCTGTGAATCAAGCAGTTGTGAAAATGTTACCCACTCAGCCCTTCCCAGGAAGCCAAACCCAACCTAACACAGGCTCCCCAGGGTTGCTAGAGTCAGAAGCCCTGCGACAGGGGTCTGTGGAAGGGCTGCCAAGCAGAGCTTCTCTGTGAGGATCCCCTGCAGAGCCTGTCTCAAGGTCATGATCATGGGGAGGGGCCCAGGGACCTGGATTGAGACTGGCCTCCCTCTGCTTAGTCATTCCCATCAGACTGGCCCTTCTCTCTGTGGAGAATGTCTGCAGGGCAGGAATCCAGAAAGGGAACTCTAATCTTAGGAAGTTTGTCTCCATTGTATGTGTCCTGAACCAAATGCCCAAACCCAACCTGGGACATGAGACAGAGGGGGATGGAGGGGAGTTCAGGGCTGTCAGTCCTATGAAGTAGAGTTCACCGCACCAGACACCCAGAGATCAGAGAGCAATCACTCACGGTATACATTGAGCCGTCCAAATCCTATTTCCTTTTTTGAATTGTGAAGGTAGATGACCACGGTATACATTCCTGTGTCTCTCAGGGTGACCTTCTTTATCAGCAAGCATCCTTCCTTGTTTATTGTCTCTCGACCAGTATATTCAGGCCCTCTTCCAATGTCATTTATGTCCAATGAAAAAAATGCAATATAACGACTGGCTTCCGCCCCTTCCCCCCGGTACCAAAAATAACCTGAAGCATCAGGAGGGTTATTGCGGATACGGAGAATCACATCTTCCCCTTCAGCAGCATTGGTGGACACAATTGCAAGTTGGGCAGTGGTGGGCCGGCTCCAGAAAGTAAAGAGTAAGACTAGGAAATAAGAGAGAAACTGATCAATATTTGCATCTATGTATTGGGATGGAGAGATGAGGCCCTGGATATTGAGCACATATCTTCATCTCTAAAGTGGGTGTGTCAGTGTGTGTTTCTGTGTGTGTGATTCCTGTGGTTAAGGTCAGCAGCAAGGCCACCATTATCTCTGACACTGTTCTTTTCCCTTTTTCAAATACTTTTCCCTAGGTGTCTGTTCAGCTCATTCTCTCACTGCTCACATACCCCTGTAGACACTTCAGGGGCATCCTTGGAAGAAACCTTTGCTGAACACCTTCTGTAAAGACCTTCTGCTTTCACTGTCTCACCTGTCCCTGCTCTGTTCCCTTCATGAAAATTGTGGGTTCCTGACATCACATTCAGATCTTTCCTTGACTGTCTTCTCCAGATAGAACATCCGAGCAAGGACTTGTCTAATCTTGTACCCCCAGTGCCTACAACAGGCTACAGATGACATATTCACAGTTCCCAAGGTTGTTCACTTTCTGGCATGCACCCCTGGTTAAGATTTTTCTCCTGTTGCCTGATGTAAATTATTATTATTATCAGTTTTCAAAATTCATTATTGAACAACTTAGGAAAGGAATAGCCATTGAGTTTTACCTGCCTTGAAACACTTCCAGATTATGGATTTTTCTGCTTCTGAACCCTCTTTCCCAACCGACTCTGAATCCATGTCTTCTCCCCTCAGATCCAAACAGAAGCCCTCCCTCCATTCTTAGAGCGCCGTGCTCCCCAGAAGATCTCAGCCAGTCTCTGTCTCCCATCCTCTGGGGTCCACACCCAGGCACTGTCCGCTCCTTACCAGCCAGCAGGATTCGCTGCCTGGAAACCAACCTTCTGTGCACAGGGGCTGAGGGAGATTCCATGGTGTCTGCTGCCTGCTCTTTCCCTTGCTCTGTGAAAAAAATTTAGGTCCAGTAAAGCTCACAGGCACTGCTACCTGGACTAGTAGAATCTGCTATCCCTACTCAGCATGCACTGAGCTTCCTCCTGGGATAAGAGCACTTTTCTAGTAGGTTGGGGCGGGGCATGTGTCCAGGACCTTCCCCTCATTTTTGCCAAGTCTGTTTCCCCTTTCCAGTTTACCTTTACTCTATTTTGGTTCCCTGGAAACTGATAAAGCCTCTGACAACATACACACACACACACACACACTCACACACACAAGCTATGATTAGAGAAGCACTAGCCTGGGGCATCCTATTCCAGTCATTCCCCAGCTTCCTGTCAGTTGCACAGTAGTTTCCCCCACAGCCCTCCTTTTTCCGCATTTTACCTTTCTCTTCAGAGCAAGAGTTTTGGGGATACCTCAAAAGAAAACACATGAATGTTACACCAGCTGTACCACAGATCACATTTATTTCTGAGAATAAAGAATGTGTGTCAGATCACTTGTGAAACTTTTTAAAGATTGTGATCCCAGGTGACACCTTAGATGCTGCTTCAGCAGCTATCCAGCTAATGTGGATGCCTAACCAGAATGTGATCTTGTGATGTGGTTATGGGGCAGCTTCTCCCTCTCTCCTATGCATAGGGAGGGTCTCAGGATTCTATTAAAATGCAAATTCTGGAGAAACCAAGATGATGGCATAGGTGAATACTAAATTGCTCCCTCGCACAACAATTTCAAAACTACAACTAAAAGACAGAATGGACACCATGCAGAACCACAAGAAAGCTGGCTGAATGAAAATTCTAGAACTAGAAGTAAAGAGAGGGGCTCACAAAGACTCAGAGAAGCTGTAAAAAGCTGAGGTATGGAGACACACGCTTGGAGAGGACAGATGACACAGAGTCTGGCTAGCTTCCTCTAGCAGGAGGAAGACAGAAACTCCCAACTGCACTGAACCCCACTTCTGACGGCACTGAACCCCAGTCACAGGCAAGACTCATACAGGAGGAATCTGGACTGTTGTGAAAAAGAAGGAGTGCACAGAAACTTAGGGGAGCCATGAAAGCCAGAGCTCTGGAGGTGCGTGCAAAGAGGACTGACTGCTGATTGGGCTTTCTCTAGTGGGGAGAAAACAACCTCCCAACTGCACTGAAATCCAGGTCTGACTGCACTAAACCCCAGTTTCAGGTGAGACCCTGGGGACTTAGACTCATAAGGGTTCCCAGAGCACACAGAAACGTAGGGGAGCCAGAAAGGCAGAACTCTGGAGGCACGTGTGAAAGGCAGAGATCTAGAGACGCGCATGCGTGCACATGGAGAGGGCTGCAGTGATTACCCAGGGACACTGAGACCCAGAGGCTGCTGTGTAGGGCAGAGCTGATGGGAAGCCTGAGACTCTGCAACATCCAAACTCAGCACAGAGGCTTTTGCAATCTTTCAAGTCTGAAGGCTGAGTCCAACACAGAAGTTCTTCAGGCGTAGACACAAATGATCTCACAACCAATTGGCATAGATGTTAATTCCCCCCAGCGATACCAACAACAATGAAGACTTAACTGCAAGACTGTACACACAGTCCACAAAGAGGTGCACCAGGAGTGTCCACCTCAGGTAACTGGGGAGGCAGAGCTACTGGGCCATATAGGACACCTAGCACATAAAGCTACTACCAACTCAGGTAAGCAGCAAAAATGCAGAGATAAAAAAACAGATCACAAAGGAAAGAAATGGAGGAAAATAATTGACTGGATATAGAGTTCAAAACCACAGTTATAAGGTTTTTCAAGAAGTTCCCAGAAAAGATGGATAAATTTAGTGAGACCCAAAAGGAGATGAAAAAGGACCAACTAAAAATTAAATACACACTGAGTGAAATAAAAAATATTATACAGAGGCCTAACAGCAGTCAAAGATTTAAAATACAAAGAAGCAGGAAAAACACTCAACTGGAAAAGAAACAAGAAAAAGAATCCAAAAATTTGAAGATATAGTAAGGAGACTCTGAGACAACTTTACCAACATCAGAATTATGAGGGTGCCAGAAGAAGAGAGAGAGCAAGATACTGAAAATCTACTTGAAGAAATACTGATAGAAAACTTCCCTCACCTGATGAAAGAAATAGACTTACAAGTCCAAGAAGCGCACAGAACCCCAAACAAAAGGAATCCAAAGAGAACCACACCAAGACACATCATAATTAAAATAAGAGCAAAAAACAAAGAGAGAATATTAAAAGCAGCAAGAGAAAAGCAGTTAATTACCTACAAGGGAGCACCCATACAATCATCAGCTGATTTTTCAACAGAAACTATGCAGACCAGAAGGGAGTGACAAGAAATATTCAAAGTGATGAAGAACAAGAACCTACAACCAGGATAACCCTACCCAGCAAAGCTATCATTCAGAATTGAAGGTCAGATAAATAGTTTCACAGAGAAGAAAAAAGTAAAGGAGTTCATCAACACCAAACCAGTATTATATGAAATGCTGAAAGGTATTCTTTAAGAAGAGGAAGAAGAAGAAAAGGTAAAGATAAAAATTATGAACAACAAATACATATCTATCAACAAGTGAATCTAAAAATCAAGTGAATTAAAAACCTGTGAACAGAATAAACTGGTGAATATAATAGAATCAAGGGCATAGAAAGGGAGTGGACTGATAATTCTCAGGGGGAAAGAGGCAAGAGGGGTGCAGGGAGAGACTGGACAAAAATCATACACCTATGGATGAGAAAGAACAATGAGGGGGAGGTAAGAGTAGAGGGAGGGGTGAGACTTGGGTGGAGGGGAGCTATGGGGGGAAAAAGAGGAACAATTATAATAATCTGAACAACAAAGATTTATTTTTAAAAAAATGCAGATTCTGAATCAGCAGGTGTGTGGTGGACCAGAGACTTTGCATCTGACGAACTCCTAGGGGAGGTGGATCTTACTGGCCTGTGGAGCCCACTTGCAAGGCTGATGGGGGGATGTGTCCCCTGAGAGGATGATTTGCTCACCCCAGCATTGGTCTCTGCTGTGTCTTAGTCTTATGTCTGTCAGCACTACACAGAGAGCCCCACTGGCCCCAAACTGGGTATTATTTCTGGTTGTGACCCAGAAACCCAGCTGGGCACCGGGTCTTCCCAAATGTGCTGGCAAAATTGGATTTCCTCCCAGCAGGAAGGCCACAGAGGTGACTCAGAGGGTGAGAAGGGGTCAAGCTGGGTGGTGACTGCAGAGGGGACCTTCCCTATATGTCAGGTTGTCACCAGTCTGGACTTTGCTTCCAGGGACAGAGACCCAGGACCAGGAGTCCCAGAAGGACCTGCAGTTTCTGGGTGTGAAGAAGGTGTCTTGCATGTCCTAGGGAGAGAAGACGTTGGTAGGAGCTCAGGTGACTGTGGGATCCCTGGTCCGTGGGGAATGGTTTCAGGGAGACCCTCTCTCTTTCTTTCTATTCGTTGAGTCTATCCTTGTGCCCCTTGACCTTTGGGGCAGCCTCTCTTTCTGGCCTGGAAGATGTTCCTCTGGTCACCCCATCTTGCCCATGAGTGGTGCCAGGCTTGGGGTGGGGGGAAGAGCAGCACAAAGACTGCTGAGAGAGCAGTATTCCCAGGTCCTGCCAAAGTAAAAAACCTGTGAAAACATGAGTTTGAGTGAAATTGATGTCATATGCCTGAAAGCAAGATCTCAAATCTTGAGAAGACCAGCAGTTTTGCAGCTTATTTTATACATTACTAGGGACCAGGTGCACTAAATTCATGCACTAGGGGGTGCGGTTCCTCAGCCCAGCCTGCCCCCTCTCACAGACTGGGAGCCCTCAGGCGATGTCCTACTGATGGCTTAGGCCGATTCCCTCTGGGGAGTAGGCCTAAACCTCAGTCTGGCCTCCCTCTGTGGGTGGCAACCAGGCTGATCAGGGGAAGGCACCAGCCCCATCATCCCGCTGCTGCAGCCACTGCCAGCCATGGCAGCCCCCAAGGTGTTTTCATCAACACGGACTCCAGTCACTTCATCATGAAAAAATGACAACTTTCTCTAGGCATTTTCAAGATGTGTCTTTCATAGGATATGACCTTTCTTTCTTTTTCTCTTTCTTTCCTTCTTTCTTTCTTTTATCCTCACCTGAGGATATGTTTCCATTGATTTTTTAAAGAGTGTGGGAGAGGGAAAGATGAGAGAAACATCAAAGTGAGAGGAGCCTCCTGCATGAGCCCTGATCTGGGCCCCGGCCAGGGAAGAGTCTTTAACCTAGGTAGATGTCTTTGATGAGAATTGAGGACAGGAGATGACATTTCTTAGCCCTTCAGCAGTGGGCCTTCATTTTTTCCTCCAGGAATGTGGTGGGAAAACCCTAGATCACCTTTTTGATTCTTATTACCCAAGTTACCAAGGAACATTACCAGTGGTGTAATGAGGAGCTTAGCCAATGAACAGTAAGAAAAGGTGTTTCCTCTGCAGCTCACATGCAGAGGCAGGACTGCTGGCAAGCCGAGGCTGACACCCCCCTCCTCAAGCTCTGCCATGGCTTGAGCAGGGCCTCCCAGCTTTGACACCCCCCACATCAATCAAGCCTCTGCTAAGGATTGGGCAGGGCTTCCCGGCTTCACTCAGGCCCTACTCAAGCCTCTGCCATGGCTTGTGCAGCACCCCACCACCACCACCACCACCCTTACAGCTCTGCTCAGGCCCTGCTCAAGCCTCTGCCACCCTGCCCCTGGCTGATCTGCACCAAGACTGGTAGACTAGGAGTGGCCAGGGTCTTCTGGGATCCCATCAGCTCAGAGACTGTACACAGGCCTACAGGCTCGGAGCAGCCTGGGTTCCTAGGATATTTCCAGGATCCAGGCCATTGAATGCCTGCATATGCAAATTAACCCACTATCTTTGGTATTAATTTGCTTACTCACTCCTGATTGGCTGGTGGGCATAGCGGAGTACAGTCAATTTGTATCTTTCTCTTTTATTAGTGTAGATAACCAAAGGAGACCATTAAAAAAAAAGTGTGAAATCTATTCAAAGGTGAGACAAAACATATCTGGGAAATCTCTAGAATTGAATAAAAGGCAAAATGGAGAAACACATTATTTTTACTTGGGAGGGACCCGAATAGTTAACAATTACAGCAGGTGGAGAGGCTGTGCAAGGACCAGGCAACATGAGGGGTCTGTGGTCTCATATTCTGGTGCCAGAGGTTCTTTCTTCAATTGGTCTTGAAAAGAGCATTAAGCTGATGGGTCTAAAGTATGTTATCCAAGATGCCTAAGTACAGGGCACAGGGCTCCCTTAAGGCACAGTCTCACCTTTGCTAAGGAAGCCATAAGCCTGAGACATAATTACCTGCCCAGACCATCCTGGTCAATTACTTATTGTCCTGAGCTTGTCAGGCCCACATGGAGCCTCCTGAGCTTGTCAGGTTTATTGCAGAGACCCTTTTGTGTCCACAGTCCTGAGAAAGAGCAGATAGGATGAATCAGGCACAATAAAGGATCCAAGAAGGGCCTGTTGAGGCAGGGATGGAAATCAGTCTCCTTCTTTACCTCCTTAGGCAAAGCCAGGTTCGTGTGGGAATTTCCTGTGTTTTCAGTGTCTCAATGTCACCACCTAGAGAGCAAGGGGGACCTGTAGCCAAGGTTAGATGTTGCAACAGGAATAGTGTCCAGGCTCCAGAGAGTGGGAGGTGACCCTGAGCCCTGGGCAGAGGCGGGCTCTGATCTCCAGGCTGACAATTCAGTCAGTCGGGGCCCTTTCCCTGTGTATCCCTGGATCCTGAATCCATCCCAGGGCAGTGTGAGCCCCGTGAGAGGACAGGCATTGCCCACAGTGGTATGAGTCCAGGGTCAAGAGCACTGTCCCCTGTAGTGGGTGTGCTGTTTCAGGAGGAGCTCTCTTTTTCTGAGTTACAAAGCAAGAGCCTGGTGAGGGCTCTTCTGAGTCTTCTTGGAGAGCATGCCAAGCTGGAGTGTTGATCCCCAAATTGCCCTGTGTGTTACTCATCACATCCAAGTCACCTGTGTCCCTCCCTGTCTGTCATCTTCTCTAGGCCTCCCTACAGGGCCCAGGATTTGGAGCAGCTCCACATGGAGACTTAGCCAGGGGTCCTCATGGGCTCCTCTGTTAGGGGCCGTTAGCCCCTCTGAAGTAGAAGCAACCCCAGATCCTGGGTTATCCTGCCCCATCCTGCATGGGAAGTCCCTCTAGCTCTCCAGGACACCACAGGCTGGTGAAATGTCTTCAAGGACCACAGGAAAGTGTCCCATAGATCAGCGACCTTGAGGATGGGAGTCATCCCCTGATTTCTTTGAGGTTAGAGTGGGCTCCCTTTTCTCATGGCAATAACTTGACCTGGGGTGAAAGATCCAGAGATTCTGCCAGATCAGGGCTCTGTGAGAAAAGGAATGACATAGGCTATAGTCCCGGCCCCAAAGTGATGAGATGTCACTAAGAATTTGAGGATGGGGAGGACTGTGATTTTCTGAGAATAGCCCAGCCCCTCACAGTTAAGAGGTCCCTGTTCTCCCTCCTGTCTGTGCAAGGGGTTAAGACCCAACCATGGGACATTCCTGTGCAGTTGATAGACACTCCCATGCTGACACCAATGTCTTTGTGTTAATAATGAACATTCTGTCTTCAAGTATCACACAGAGTGACAGGTTTCCATTGCGTGGTCACCCACATCCATTTAAGGAGTATATAGTGATGTGTCGCGTTCTTGGCTGGGCCCTGAATACTCCACAGAGAACAGGACACACATGGGCCCTGAGTTCATGGAGTAAACCTTGCAAGATGGACAGGATCTCATATAAATCACAGCACAAAGGACTTAATCATAATCACAGAAGGGCAACGAAGGAAACTTTCTGGTGTGTCCAGAGCAGGTATTTGAGAATCAGCTGGTTTGGGGATCATAGAGAGCACTTCTGAAGAAGTGACCTCTTTGCTGAAATCTGAAGCCAGAGTGTTCTTTTTCCCCTTGAAGGACAGAGGGTGGTAGGAGGACTGGCTTTTGGTGGGCAGATTCCACACTGCACAGAATCCAGAGTGTGCATTCTGCAAAGTGAGAAGTACTGTGGACTCAGTGATGCTGGTGAGGTTGGACACACTGTGCTTGGGTGCTGCTCAGGTGGGGTTAGCAGCCTCCTGTTGAGGTTCCATGTCATGAAGTAGCTTTGCCGCCCTCTGGTGGTCAAGCAGAAAATGTGCAAAAAAGTCCTTAAATTTAGGTGGGTTTATTTTTGTTTTGTTATTTCTATTCAACTTATACTTTAAGCAATATGTCTTATGTGCATATATAATTTATAACATATTTATTTAGTTATTGTTGAATTATAATAAACTTAACATATTGAAAGTAAATAATTTATTATACTTGCAGATGCATTCACCAGAGAAATTGTTACAATAAAGATAATGGGAGGAGAGAAAATGGCAGTGAAGTAGACAGATGCGTCTGGAGCTTTGTCGCTGGGCAGAGGGAGAGAGAGCGGCTGAGAGTCGCACTGGGAGTGTTTGTTGGCAAGTTAAGAGTCACTTATCCCCCAGGAGAAGGTGGGGGACTGCTGGACAGGGCTCTCCTGGCCAGACAGCCCCACTGCCATTGGGATTTTGTCTGCCCGAGCCACCAGCGCAAACGCGGAGACCACGCCATCTTGCAGAGGGAAGTGGATGTCTGCGGCGGTCTGAAGCCTGTGGCTGGGGCACCCATCAAGCAGCCGGGGACCCACGGACCCAGAACTCTGCTCTCCAATCAGCGCAGATCTGAGGCGGAATCAGAGATCACAGAGCACATGGAAATGTCAGATTTCGCCTGACTTAAGGGGGAGGTGGATGTCTGCGGAAGTCGGAAAGCTGCGGCTGGCGGAGGCACCCACCGAACAGCCGGGGACCCAGAGCACGACCCTCCAGCCGGCGCAGATGCTTGGGCGGCGGATTTGGAGATCCACATGGCACACAGAAAGGTCGGATTTTGCCTGGGACAGGATGAGGTCTCCTACCCCCACAGGGCAGAGACACGAACACTGTGGGGACCGGGCTGCGAGAAAGCTGCCTCTGGAGAGGTCCGCGGAGGTGGTCAGGGCATGATCCCTAAGTGGGGAGGCAGACTCTCCAAGTTGTAGACAGAGGGGAGCTCTGGAAAACGACTCGTTTTTTTCTGGGGCAGAGGGACAGTCTGGAAGTTATTACAGTGTCCCGGCTGCAAAAACCCCACAAACTGGCTTTGAGAACCACAGAGTAGCAGGATCTGAGCACAGCCTAGAGAGGTCATGTGCTTTGTCTCAGAGATCAATTCCAAAACACTGCCACCAAGTGGATGACACACAAATTGACTCTCGCATAACCAAAAAAGAATAAAGAGATTAAAACACCAACAGGGGAACACAGGGAACTGCAATACCTTCCCTACTTGGAAAGAGGAGTGCCAAGCAGAATAATAGTGGAAGTGAATAACCAAAGATAATGGGAGAAACAAGATGGTGGTATAGGTAAAAACCTGAAATTGCTGCCTCACACAACCACTTCAAAATTACAACTAAAAGACAAAACAGAGGTCAGAAAATGGCGGCAGAATAGACGGACCCGTCTGGAGTTTTGTTGCTGGGCAGAGGGAGAGAGAGCAGCTGAGAGTCGCACGGGGAGTGTTTGTTGGCAAGTTAAGAGTCAGTTATCCTCCAGGAGAAGGTGGGGAACTGCTGGACGGGGCTCTGCTGGCCAGGCAGCCCCACTGCCACAGGGTTTTTGTCAGCCAGAGCCACCAGCGCGAACGCGGAGACAGTGCCATCTTGCAGAGGGAGGTGGATGTCTGCGGCAGTCTGAAAGCTGTGGCTGGCTGAAACACCCACCGAGCAGCCGGAGACCCAGAACACCACTCTCCAATTGGCACAGACACTTGGTGGATTCAGAGATCCACACGGCACATAGAAAGGTCAGATTTCGCCTGGGATAAGGTGAGGTCTCCTGCCCCTCAGAACAGAGACGCACACACTGTGGGAGCCGGGCTGCGGGAAAGCTGTTTCTGGAGAGTTCCCAGGAGGTGGGCAGGGCGTGATCCCTAAGTGTGGAGGCAAACTCTCAGAGCTGTTGACAGAGGGGAGCTCTGGAAAACGACTCGTTTTTTATCTGAGGCAGAGGGACAGCCTGGGAGTTATTACAGTGTCCCGGCTGCAAAATCCCCACAAACCGGCTTTGAGAACCACAGAGTAGCAGGATCTGAGCACAGCCTAGAGAGGTCATGTGCTTTGTCTCAGAGATCAATTCTGAAACACTGCAACCCAGTGGATGACACACAAATTGACTCTCCCATAACCACAAAAGAATAAAGAGATTAAAACACCCACAGTGGAACACAGGGAACTGCAATACCTTCCCTACTGGGAAACAGGAGTGCCAAGCAGAATCATAGTGGAAGTGAATGATCATTCTATTTTTTTCTTTTTCTTTTTTTTTTAATTTTTTTTATTTCTCATTTTTACATATTTTAATTAAAAGACTATTTTTTCTTTCCACCTCAATTGATTTTACCTTTTTAATTATTACATTTTTGTTTTCAACTACTATTATTAATTACTATTAGTATTTTACCTTTTTGGACATTCTATTTTCATCTTTCCTTTAGCATAATTTCACTCTCACTCAACTCTACATTTATGCCAACACTTTCTGCCTAACTTTCCCCATTTTGTTGTCTTCTTTCTCTTTCCCTTTTCCAACTTTAGTTTCCCCCTATTCTTTCTCTTTTCCTGGTTAAAATTTCACCCCACTTACATATCTAATTTCAAATCCCCTACTACAAGTCCATACAAACCTCTCTCCTCTTGTCTTCACTAGCCAAAAAGTTGTTTTTTCTCTATGTCATTTTGTTACTATTTATCTGAACAGTGATTACATTGATTTTTTTAATTAAATCATTATTATTCAGATTATTACATTTGTTTCTCTTTTTCCCCTCCATAGCACCCCTCCACCCAGCTCCCACCCCTCCCTCTACCCTTAGCTCCCTCCCATTGATCTCATCCATAGGTGTATGATTTTTGTCCAGTCTCTCCCTGTACACCCCTCACCCCTTCCCCCCTGAGAATTATCAGTCCACTCCCTTTCTGTGCTCCTGATTCTATTATATTCACCAGTTTATTCTGTTGATCAAATTTTTAATTCACTAATTTTTTAGATTCACTTGTTGATAGATATGTATTTGTTATTCATAATTTTTTGGCTTTTACCTTTTTCTTCTTCCTCTTCTAAAAGAGTACCTTTCAGCATTTCATATAATACTGGTTTAGAGTTGATGAACTCCTTAACTTTTTCTTCTCTGTGAAGCTCTTTATCTGCCCTTCAATTCTGAATGTTAGCTTTGCTGGATAGATTATTCTTGGTTGTAGGTTCTTGCTATTCATCACGTTGAATATTTCTTGCCACTCCCGTCTGGCCTGCATCGTTTCTGTTGAGAAATCAGCTGACAGTTGTATGGGTGCTCCCTTGTAGGTAATGAACTGTTTTTCTCTTGTTGCTTTTAATATCCTCTCTTTGTCTTTTGCTCTTGGTATTTTAATGATGATGTGTTTTGGTGTGGTCCTCTTTGGATTCCTTTTATTTGGGGTTCTGTGTGCTTCCTGGACTTGTAAGTCTATTTCTTTTACCAGATGTGGGAAGTTTTCAGTCATTATTTCTTTAAATAGGTTTTCAGTATCTTGCTCTCTCTCTTCTTCTGGCACCCCCACAATTCTGATGTTGGTACGCTTAAAGCTGTCCCAGAGGCTCCTTACATTATGTTCACATTTTTGGATTCTTTTCTCTTCTTGCTTTTCCAGTTGAGTGTTGTCTGCTTCTTTATATTTCAAATTCTTGACTTGATTCTTGCCTTTCACTAGTCTGCTGTTAGGACTCTGTATAATATTTTTTATTTCAGTCAGTGTATGTTTAATTTCTATTTGGTCATTTATCATCTTTAGTTGGACCTTTTCCATCTCTAGTTGGTCCTTTTTCATCTAGTCTTGGGTCTCACTAAATGTATCCAACTTTTCTAGCATATTCTTGAAATACCTTATAAGTGTGGTTTTGAACTTTATATCCAGCCATTTGTTTTCCTCCATTTCTTTTGTTTGTGATCCCTTCCCTTGTCTCAGCATTTTCACTATGCCGGGGAAACTTCTGTGTTGAATTCAGCCTTATGATACCAGACACAAAACCACAGAAGCCTCTATTGAGCTTGGGATGGGTGGAGTCTCAGGGCTTAAGGGACTGCCTTGCCTTCCAGTTGGCCCTGCCCTCCACGGCCCCTGAGTCTCACGTCACTGGGTAATCCCTGGAGCGGTCCATATGCACGCGCGCGCACCCGCAGTACTTCTAGACTGCTGCCTTTGCAGCTCCCCTACGCACTAGAACCACACGAGTCTAGGTCCCCAGGGTTTCGCCCTAAACAGGGGCCTAGTGGACTCAGAAGTGTCACAGTTCGGAGGGTCTGTCTCCCACCCACTCGCAAAAGCCAGCAGCACAATCAGCAATCTGTCCTCTGTGCAGCACCGTGCACGAGCGAGAGCCGACCTGATCTTCTGCGACTCCCCTAAATTTCCATGCACCTCTCCCTTGTCACAGTCCAAACTCTCCCCATATAAGTTTCTGCTGGATCTGGGGTTTAGTGTTGTAAGATAAGGGGTTCAATGCCCTTGGGAGTCTCCGTTTCCCTCCCGCCAGAGAAAGCCAGCCAGGTACTCCGGCACCTGCTCTCTCACGCGCTCGTCTCCATACCTCGGCTTTTTGCAGCTCCACTGGGTTTCTGTGAGCCCCTCTCTTTCCTTGTAGCTGTAGAACTTATACTCAGCCAGCTTTCCCGTGGTTCTGGATGATGTCTGTTCTGTCCTTTAGTTGTAGTTTTGAAATTGTTGTGCGAGGCAGCAGTGTAGGTGTTTACCTTTGCCGCTGTCTTGGATTCTCTCCTACATTGATTTTTTTTAACTTTTTTGTGAGATTGTTCTAGCGTATTCTACTTTTTTTATTTTGCTTTTTGTTTATTTGTTTTTTACCTCTCTTTTCCCTCTCCTCCCTCGATACCAGTTGTTATCTGCAGTTTGTATTAATCTCTAGGTAGCGGTTGCTGGCCTTTATTGGGAGTAGGGACTGTTCTATTGGAGTTTTCTCATGACATCTATATTTTATTCCCCTTTTCTCTCTTATCTGCTTTCTTTTCTCTCTGACTTTGTTTCTCTTTCTCTTTCTTTTTCTTCTTCTCCTTTTTTTAAAATTTAATTTTATTTTATTTTTAGTTTTTTTTTTTCACCCTCTCCCAATTTGATTTTGGCACTTCTTTCCTTTCTTTTTCCCTCAATTTCCTCTTCCTCTTTCTCTACTTACCCTAATTTGTCTTTCATTGGTGGTCACCTTATTGGTGATAATTAACATCGTGAATACATTTCTGTTTAGTGCCTTGTGTGCTGTACTGAGTCGTGTTGTAGTTTGTGCCTTTGAATCAACATTGGAGAGAGAACAACATAACCAAACACCCGGAGAAGAAAAACCATGGGCAGAATAAGAAACAGCCCCCATACGACAGATAGGCAGCTATCACCAGAAAAGGAAGTAAACGAAATAGAAGCAGAAATAAGCCTGCCAGAGAAAGAGTTCAGATAAATGATCATAAGGTGGATGAAAAGAATGGAAGACAAATTCGACATTGTGAGTAAGAGCCAAGAGGAAATGAAGAAGACCCAAGAGGAAATTAAGAAGAAGCAAGAAGAAATGCAGAAGCAGCAATAAGAAATGCAAAAGAAGCAAGAAGAAATGCGGAAGAACCTAAAATAAATGCAGAATAATCAAGAAGAAATGAAAAATGACAACACTGCTATAAAGAACTCAATAGAAAGCATCAAAAGTAGACGAGAAGAAGCAGAGGACCGCATCAGTGAGCTAGAAGACACAGTAGGAAAAAATACCCAAGTACAGCAGCTTCTAGAAAAAAAAGTTAAAAAGCAAGAGGAGAGCCTAAGAGAACTTTGGGATAACATGAAACAAAACAACATCTGCATAATTGGGGTTCCAGAAAGAGTGGAAACTGAACAAGGATTAGAGAAACTGTTTGAAGAAATAATGACAGAAAATTTCCCCAATATAGGAAAGAAAAAACCCACCCAAATCCAAGAAGCTCCCAGAGTCCCAAGCAAAATGAACCCCAACAAACCGACACCAAGGGACATTATAATTAAATTGGCAAACACTGACAACAAAGTAAGAATCTTAAAAGCAGCCAGAAAAAAAAATTACCTACAAAGGAACTCCCATAAGACTAGCTACTGATTTCTCAACAGAAACTCATCAGGCCAGAAGGGAATGGAATGAGATATACAAAGTCATGCAAAGGAAGGGTCTGAATCCAAGAATACTGTACCCTGCCAGACTCTCAATCAAAATTGAAGGTGAAATCAGACAAAAAAGGACTAAGGGAATATGTTACCACCAAACTAGCAATGCAAGAAATGTTAAAGGGTCTGCTGTAATAAAAAGAAAGAGGAAGCGAAGAAGGAACTCTGGGGTAAGGACTAAAAATGGCAACAGATAAGTACTTATCAATAATAACTTTAAATGTAAATGGATTAAATGCTCCAATCAAAAGACATAGGGTAACTGATTGAATAAGAAAACATGATCCATATATCTGCTGTCTGCAAGAAACCCACCTCAGGAAAAGAGATGCACACAAATTGAGGGTGAAGGGATGGAAGTTGGTATTTCAGGCAAATGAAAATGAAAAAAAAGCTGGGGTTGCAAAACTTATATCTGACAAATTAGATCTCAAAGTGAAGGACATAACAAGAGATAAAGAAAGCCACTTCATAATACTAAAGGGAACAATCCAACAACAAGAAATAACTCTGGTAAACATATATGCACCCAATATAGGAGCACCTGAAAACATAAAAAAAAAAACTCTTGGAGGATATTAAGGGAGAGATTGACAGCAATACAATCATACTAGGAGACTTTAATACCCCACTGTCACCATTGGACAAATCCTCTAAACAAAAAATCAGCAAAGAAACATCAATCCTAAATGACTCACTAGATCAGATGGAATTAATTGACATCTTCAGAACATTTCACCCCAAAGCCACAGAATATACATTCTCCTCCAGTGCACATGGGTCATTTTCAAAGATAGATCATATGTTGGATCATAAGAAAAGTGTCTTCAAATTCAAGAAGATAGAAATCATATCAAGCATTTTCTCAGACCACAGTGGCATAAAACTGGAAATCAACTATAATAAAAACAGTAGAAAGAAATCAAACACATGGAGACTAAACAGCATGCTATTAAACGAGTGGGTAACTAGATAGATCAAGGAAGAAATAAAAAACATCATGGCCACAAATGACAATGACAACACAACAATACAAAATTTATGGGTCACAGTGAAAGCAGTCTTGAGAGGGAAGTTCATAGCCCTACAAGCCTACTGCAAAAAACATCATACTCAATGGGCAAAAACTAAAACCATTTCCCCTAAGAACAGGAAAGAGACAGGGATGCCCACTCTCATCTCTCCTGTTTGACATAGTACTGGAAGTAATAGCCATTGCAATTAGACAAGAAGAAGAAATAAAAGGCATCCAAATTGGAAAAGAAGAAGTAAAGCTGTCCTTATTTGCAGATGACATGATATTGTACATAAAAAAACCAAAAGACTCCATTCCAAAACTAATTCACTTAATTAATGAATTTGGCAATGTAGCAGGATACAAAATTAATGCTAAGAAGTCTGTGGCATTTCTATACACTAATAGTGAAATTACAGAAAGAGAGACTAAAAAAGCAATCCCATTTACCATCGCTCCAAAAAAATTAAGATACCTAGGAATAAACCTAACTAAAGAGGTAAAAGAGCTATATGTAGAAAACTACAGGACACTGAAAAAAGAGATAGAGGAAGATGTTAACAGATGGAAGAGCATACCATGCTCATGGATTGGGAGAATCAACATCATTAAAATGTCCATGCTACCCAAAGCAATCTATAGATTCAATGCACTACCCATTAAAATACCAACGACATATTTCACAGACCTAGAAAGAATTCTTCATAGATTCATCTGGAACAAAAAAAGACCACGAATAGCTACAGCAATTCTGAGAAAGAAGAATAAAGTAGGTGGGATCTCAATACCAGATTTCAAGCTATACTACAAAGCAACTCTTCTCAAAACAGCCTGATACTGGCACAAGAACAGACATATAGACCAATGGAATAGAATAGAGAACCTAGATATCCACCCAAACCACTATGCTCAACTAATATTTGACAAAGGAGGCATGAACATTCAATGGAGCCAAGATAGCCTCTTCAATAAATGGTGCTGGGAAAATTGGACAGATACATGCAAAAAAATGAAACTGGACCACCAACTTACACCAAATACAAAAATAAACTCAAAATGAATACAGGATTTAAACATTAGAAGGGAAACCATAAAAATACTAGAGGAATCCACAGGCAGCAAAATCTCAGATATATGCCAAAAGAACTTCTTCACTGATACTGCTCCAAAGGCAATGGAAGCTAAAGAAAAAATAAACAAGCGGGACTACATCAAAATAAAAAGCTTTTACACAGCAAAAGAAGCCATCAACAAAACAACAAGATCACTGTATGGGAGAACATATTTGCAAATGATATCACTGATAAAGGTTTAATATCCAAAATCTACAGCCAACTTATACAACTTAATAAAAGGAAGATGAAGGATCCAATAAAAAAATGGGCAATGGACCTAAATAGAACCGTTTCAAAAGACGACACAAGGAAGGCCAAGAGACACATGAAAACATGCTCAAAGTCACTAATCATCTGAGAGATGCAAATCAAAATGACAATGCAATACCATCTTACACCGGTCAGAATGGCAAACATCAACAAATCAACAAATGACAAGTGTTGGCGAGGATGTGGAGAAAAAGGAACCCTTGTGCATTGTTGGTGGGAATGCAGACTGGTGCAGTCACTGTGGAGAACAGCATGGAGTTTCCTCAAAAAACTAAAAATGGATCTCCCATTTGACCCTGTAATCTCACTCTTAGGAATTTATCCTAAGAAATCACAGACACCAATCAGAAAGGATTTATGCACCCCTATGTTCATAGCAGCACAATTTACAATAGCTACAATTTGGAAACAGCCTAGGTGCCCGTCAGCAGATGAGTGGATCAGAAAACTGTGGTACATCTACACAATGGAATTCTATGCAGCCATTAAAAAGAAGGAATTCTTACTATTTGCAGCAACCTGGTTGGAACTGGAGAGCCTTATGCTTAGTGAAATAAGCCAGTCATTGAAGGAGAAGCATCACATGATCTCACTCATTTGTGGATAATAAAGAACATTATAAACTGATGAACAAAAGGATAGATATAGGCAGTAAATCTTCAAACAGACTGTGAAATTACAGCAGGAAGATTAAAGTTAGGTGAGGTAGATAAGAGATCAATCAAAGGACTTGTATGCATGCATATAAGCATAACCAATGAACATAGACACTGGGGGGTTGGGTTATGCCTGGGAGGGAGGGGGAGGCAATGGGTAGATATGTATAAAAATTAATAAAAAATAAAATAAAATAAAAGACAAAACAGACATCATCCTGAACCACTGGAATGCTGGCCAAATGGAAATTCTACAACTAGAAGGGAAGAGAAAAGCATACTGAGATTCAGAGGAGGTGCAGAAGTATATTGCAGAGGTACTGAGGCGCATGCGTGGAAAAGGCTGGCAACTGAATGCACAGTTGTCTTTTTCAACTTGCAGGGAGAAACAAGCTCCTGACTGCTCTGAACTATAGTTCCTAGAGAGACTCTGGGGACCCAGACCCATACAGGGAGAAACTGGACTGTCTGGCATCAGGCACAACTTGAGGGCAGCTTTCTCTCAGCGGTGCTTGCAGTGATTACCATGGGACACTGAAACCCAAGAGCCTCTTAGGGCAGGGCTGAGGATCAGCCACAGTTGTTTTCTCTGCCCTGTTGATTCATTGAGACACCCAAGCTGTGCACAGAGGCTTTTGCATATGAACGGTCTGGCCCTTTGCAATCTAAACATACATAACAAACTGCAGCTGGGTGGGAGAGACACAGAACATCCAAAAGAAGGCCCAAGGTTTCATAGCAGCTTGCACTGCTTCACAGGTGGGCCTCATCTGGGCACTTACAAACCCCAAACAAAGAAGAAGAATCTGCAGATCTCTGTAGCTCCTGCTAGATGGCCTCAGGCAGAGGTTAAATTAGCACCTCCTTGGAGATCCAAGAGCCAGTGTATCTAGTGGTCAGAGTGAGACCATCCAGATTGCAACTCCTCAGATCAATCCACATTCAAGGGGCAGACTCAGTGAGCACCAAAGCCCCACTAAAGCAAATCTTGCCTCATAAGGGTATCTCCAGCACAGAAGTGCTGATCAGAGACACAGCTGATTCTCACAACCAATTGGCCTAGAGGTCAATTCCTCCCAGTGATACCAACAACAATCAAGGCTTAACTTCAATAAGACTGTACACACAGTCCACAAAGGGATGTACCAAGAGTGTTCACCTCAGGTAACTGTTGAGGCTGAGCCACTGGGCCCTATAGGACACCTACCACACAAAGCCACTCTATCAACACAGGGAAGCAGCCAAAATGTGGAGACAAAAAAAAAAAAACAGGTCACAAATGAGAAAAATGGAGGAAAGCTAACTACTGGATATAGAGTTTAAAACCACTGTTACAAGGTTTTTCAAGAATTTTCTAGAAACCACAGATAAATTTAGTGAGACCTTCAAGGATATGAAAAGGACCAACTAGAAATTAAGCATACAGTAGCTGAAATAAAGAATAATATACAGCCAAAACCGGTTTGGCTCAGTGGATAGAGAGTCGGTCTGAGGACTGAAAGATCCCAGGTTCGATTCCGGTCAAGGGCATGTACCTTGGTTGCGGGCATATCCCCAGTAGAGGACGTGCAAGAGGCAGCTGATCAATGTCTCTCTCTCATCGAAGTTTCTAACTCTCTATCCTTCTCCCTTCCTCTCTGTAAAAAAATCAATAAAATATTAAAAAAAAACACAGAATAATATACAGAGATTCAATAGCAGACTAGAGGATCTCAAGAATCAAGTCAAAGATTTGAAATATGAAGAAGTAAAATACACCCAACTGGAAAAGAAAAAAGAATCCAAAAATATGAAGATAGTGAAAGGAGCCTCTGGGACAACTTCAACCATCAGAATTATGGGAGTGCAAGAAGGAAAGAGCAAGATATTGAAAAGCTATTTGAAGAAATAATGACTGAAAACTTCTCCTATCTTGTGAAAGAAATAGACTTACAAGTCCAGGAAGTATATAGTACCCCAAACAAAAGGAATCCCAAGAGAACCACACCTTGACACATCATAATTAAAATGCCAAAAGCAAAAGACAAAGAGAGAATATTAAAAGCAGCAAAAGAAAAACAGTTAATTACCTACAAGGGAGTACCCATATGATTTTCAGCTGATTTCTCCACAGAAATTATGCAGGCCACATGGGAGTGGCAAGAAATGTTGAAAGTGATGAATAGCAAGAACCTACAACCAAGATTATACTACCCAGCAAAGCTATCATTCAGAACTGAAGGTCAGATAAAGAGCTTCACAGATAAGAAAAAGCTAAAGGAGTTCATCAACACCAAACCAGTATTATATGAAATGCTGAAAGGTATTCTTTAAGAAGAGGAAGAAGAAAAAGGTAAAGATAAAAATTATGAACAATAAATACATATCTATCAAAAAGTGAATCTAAAAATCAAGTGAATAAAAAATCTGATGAACAGAATAATCTGGTGAATATAATAGAATCAGGGGCATAGAAAGGGAGTTGTTCTTGGGGGGAAAAGAACAAGAGGGTGCGGGAATATACTGGACAAAAATCATACACCTATGGATGAGGACAGTGGGGTGGGGGTAAGGGCAGATGGTGGGGTAGGAACTGAGTGAGGGGAGCTATGGAGGGAGGAAAAGAGGAACAACTGTAATAATTTGAACAATAAAGATTTATTTTAAAAAATAAAGATAATGAAATATCCCTCACCTTAAAGTCTCCTCAGGCCCTTTTGTAACTTCTTCATTCTGCCCATCTCACACTCCTTTCCACAATGTTAAGGAAATTCTCATCTGCTTTCTGTTACTATAAATTAGTTTGCATTTTTAGAATTTTCAAAATTTGAATTATACAATATGTAATTTGGGGCAGAGGTTGGCTTCTTGACTCAACATGATTATTTTAAAATAGTGTTTATTTTAATTTCTTAGTTCTATTTCATTGCAGGGATGCATCAAATTTGTCTATCCATTCACGACACTGCTGGTGGGAATGCAGCCTGGTACAGCCACTGTAGAAAACAGTATGGGGTTTCCTCAAAAAATTAAATATGGAACTTCCATTTTTGCCAGTGATCCCACTTCTAGGAATATAGCCTAAGAAACTCAAAACACCAATCAGAAAGAATATATGCACCTCTCTGTTCATAGCAGCACAATTTACAACAGCTAAGATTTGGAAACAGCCCAACTGCCTTTCAGCAAATGAGTGGATTAGAAAACCATGGTACATCTACACAATGGAATACTATGCCGTGGTAGAAAAGAAGAAACTCCTGAGTCTCTCCATCCAAGATGGCGGCATAGGTAAACACCTACACTGCTGCCTCACACAACAATTTCAAAACTACAACTAAAAGACAGAACAGACATCATCCAGAACCACAGGAAAGCTGGCTGAGTGGAAGTTCTACAACTAGAAGGAAGGAGAGGGCCTCACGGAGACCCAGAGGAGCTGCAAAAAGCTGAGGTACAGAGACACGCACGTGGAGCCGGAGTACCTGGCTGGCTTTCTCTGGCGGGAGGGAAACGGAGACTCTCAAAGGCATTGAACCCCTTATCCTACGACACTAAACCCCAGATCCAGCCGAAACTCATACGGGGGAGTTTGGACTGTGAAAAGGGAGAAGTGCACGGAAACTTAGGGGAGTCGCAAAAGATCAAAGGCCTGGTGCCGCACACAGACAGACTGCTGATTGTGCTGCTGGCTTTCGCGAGTGGGTGGGGGATAGACCCTCCCAACTGTGCCACTTCTGACTCCACTAAGCCCCTGTTTTGGACGAAACCCTAGAGACCTAGACTCGTGTGATCCTGCTGCGCAGGGGCGCTGGAAAGGCAGCGGTTAGAGGCACAGGAACTGCTCCAGCCATTACCCAGTCACGTGAGACTCAGGGGCCATGGAGGGTGGGCCGACTGGAAGGCAAGGCAGTCCCTTAAGCCCTGAGACTCCACCCCTCCCAAGCTCAATAGAGGCTTCTTCGGTTTTGTGTCTGGTATCATAAGGCTGAATTCAACACAGAAGTTTCCCCGGCATAGTGAAAATGCCGAGACAAGGGAAGGGATCACAAACAAAAGAAATGGAGGAAAACAAACGACTGGATATAGAGTTCAAAACCACACTTATAAGGTTTTTCAAGAATATGCTAGAAAAGATGGATAAATTTAGTGAGACCCAAGAGGAGATGAAAAGGTCCAACTAAAGATGATAAAGGACCAAATAGAAATTAAACATACACTGACTGAAATAAAAAATATTATACAGAGTCCTAACAGCAGACTAGTGAAAGGCAAGAATCAAGTCAAAAATTTGAAATATAAAGAAGCAGAAAACATTCAACTGGAAAAGCAAGAAGAGAAAAGAATCCAAAAATGTGAACATAATGTAAGGAGCCTCTGGGACATCTTCAAGCGTACCAACATCAGAATTGTGGGGGTACCAGAAGAAGAGAGAGAGCAAGATACTGAAAACCTATTTAAAGAAATAATGACTGAAAACTTCCCACATCTGGTAAAAGAAATGGACTTACAAGTCCAGGAAGCACACAGAACCCCATATAAAAGGAATCTAAAGAGGACCACACCAAGACACATCATAATTAAAATACCAAGAGCAAAAGACAAAGAGAGAATATTAAAAGCAGCAAGAGAAAAACAGTTCATTACCTACAAGGGAGTACCCATACGACTGTCAGCTGATTTCTCAACAGAAAGAATGCAGGCCAGACGGGAGTGGCAAAAAATATTCAACGTGATGAACAGCAAGAACCTACAACCAAGAATAATCTATCCAGCAAAGCTATCATTCAGAATTGAAGGGCAGATAAAGAGCTTCACAGAGAAGAAAAAGCTAAAGGAGTTCATCAACTCCAAACCAGTATTATATGAAATGCTAAAAGGTACTCTTTTAGAAGAGGAAGAAGAAAAAGGTAAAAGACAAAAAATTGTGAACAACAAATACATATCTGTCAACAAGTGAATCTAAAAATTAAGTGAATTAAAAATTTGATCAACAGAATAAACTGGTGAATATAATAGAATCAGGAGCACAGAAAGGGAGTAGACTGATAATTCTCAGGAGGACAAAAATCATAAAGCATCAAACACTGAAATTACAGCAGAAAGATTAAAGTTAGGTGAGGTAGATAAGTGATCAATCAAAAGACTTGTATGCATGCATATAAGCATTACCAATGATCACAGACACTGGGGGGTTGGGGTATGCCTGGGAGGGAGGGGGGGCAATGGGGACATATGTATAAAAAATTAATAAAAATTAATAAAAAAAAAAGAAGAAACTCCTACCATTTTTAATAGCATGGATGGATCTGTAGAGTATCATGTTAAGCAATGTAAGCTAGTCCTGGAAAGATAATTATCACACGATCTCACTCATATGTGGAATCTAATGAACAAAACAGATCCAGAGACATAGAAGCATGGAAAAGACTGATGAATTTCAGATGGAAGGTAGGGTGGGTGGTGTGGTAAGGGTAGAGATTAACCAGGGAACTTGCCTGCTTATATGCATAGCCCATGGACACAGACAATATATAGTGTGGTGAAGGCCTGGGAGGTGTGGGATGGAGGTGGTCAATGAGTAAAAACAATAAAGATAAACTCTTTTAAAAATAAAGAATTAAGTGCATATAAAACCATTGAGGAGCTAAGAAATGGAATTTAGGAAGTTGCTGCTAGAAATCTGGTTTCAAGTTTGCACTGCCACAGCCCCCACCCAGAGGTAAAGTTACACCTGCTTCTTCACATAAAGCTGGGTCTGCCTAAGCCCACCTTACACTCCCTCAGTAGCAGATATAACGGCCCTGTGTCCCTTTCAGTTTCCAAATGACACCCACGTACATCTCAGGGGCTGAATTTAATTTACATTTGATCCTCAATCACTAATTGTGCAGAGAAAATAGTATTTAACCTTTCAGTCCCTCTGATCTAGGAGGGAAAATAGAAGGACATGGAGCATAAATACCAAAGACAATACAGGGCATGTCTGCATCCACTTCCAGGCTGTGGGCCTCTGGGCAAGTGATCCTACCTCTAGGATTCTCAGTTTCCTCCTATAATATCATAGAATGATATGGGGTCTTTTTCCTCCTTCTCAGAACAGAGCAACTAAAACTCTTGGAATTTTCTGAGCAATAAAGGTGATAAAAGTATCTTTTGTCATGAGCAGGCCAGTCTTGGAGGCCTGTGGATAGCTGCAGGGTGATGGCTGCAGGGAGGTCTTCTTGCAGTCTAGACTGGAATTTTGTCAGTGTTAAGAAACCTGTAGTGAAGTTTTATGAGTGTGGGTAAATGAGGACAATTGCCCAGAAGCCAAATCTCAATGGACTGAGAAAATGCTCTGGAGAATGACAATTTGGGACCTTATTTTATAGATTACAGTCAAAGCAGGAGGCATAAGGGGCTACATGAAATCCATGAGTGATAGTCAGGGAGGCTGAAGAAAACAAAGCAAGGAACTCTCTGAGGCTGGATAAAAACTAAAACAAATAGACACATACTTTTTTTTTTTTTTAACAATGGTTGGTCCAGGATAGATTGCAGTTAACATGAGCACAATAACAATACCAATGAGAACTTTTGTTGTCTCTCTGCAGTGTGGGGTACAGAAAAATGGAAATGATTCTGGCATGTCTTTGATCAGGAATCAAACCTGTGACTCTTCAGGCTAATGATCTAATCACTTACCCACAGAAGCCAGGACAAGATGCTGTAACTTTATGGCTTATTTGAAAACAATGCTGTAAGAACACAACACGGTAAGTTATAATTACTATCTACAAATGCCAGAAGCCCAGAGGATAATAGGAGTTTTGTAAGTAAACTCACTTTGCCTTAGCTGCAGTTACAGAGAGCCATGTTTTTATAGCTACTTCAGCTTACATTTGAATTAGTATAGTTATTTGTTCTTGTTGAAGTAGGCTATAAACACAGTCCCATAATTAGGTTCTTGCATTTACATATAAAATTCCAAAAGTGTGTTATAGATGCAAAAATATGATGTACAGGCTCAGTTAAAGTAAAGATTGACCTTTGCCAGAGAAGATATTGGCCTAGGACTTGACTACCCAGCATGACTCATTTTCATTAGAAAGTTTTTCATTTCAGACCATCCCATGTATTTACTTTAGGTCTCTGAGTTTGTAAGTCCCAACATGCAGGCCTCCTGAGTTTCAGGTTTAGTATGTGGTCCCTTTTTTGTTCTCACTTTGGTCAATCAATCAGTTTAAATAATTCATTGATGACCAACCTCTGGGTTAGATGATACGGTCCAACTATACTAAACAGGCTTGTTCCAAAGAAGTCTTAGTGTCAGTGTCTGTCTTGAATGATGGACCTTTGGGGATGGGCCTAGTCTATAACTTTGGATGGAAGTTAATGCCAAGTTTTCTCAAAAGCGAAAGGTAGGTCAATAGAGGGGAGCAATCAGGTCCCACGAGTCTTCATTAACAAAACACTCTGAATCATCTGCAACCTATAAGCTATCATCATCCAAGCTTTGCTGTCTGTCTCACTTCTCTGCATTTTGCATCCAGTGTAACATTTACATATAGTTTGAGGACACAGTATACACCTCTTCGATTTTTACAATCTGACCTTGAGATGAGTTCTCATCTACTTCCCAGTAGAAACACTCAAGTGTCATTTATTATTAATCTGATTCCCACTAGTTATGCAAGTGGCAGCTGTAACTTTAATTATTTTTTAATTTTTACCTGAGGATATTTTTTCCATTGCTTTCTTTAGAGAGAGTAAAAGAGATGGAGGGAGTGGAGAGAGGGAAGAAAGAGAGAGAGAGATATGGATGTGAAAGATACACATTGATGGGTTGCCTCCTGCATGAGCCCAGACTGGGGCAGGAGATGAACCTGCAACCTAGAGTCAAACCCATGACCCTTCAGGCTGATGAATCTAATCATTAACCACAGAAGCCAGGGCAGGATGCTGTAACTTTATGGTTTATTTGAAAACAATGCTATAAGAAGGCAATACTGTAAATTATAATACCATCTAAAAATTCCAGAAGCCAGGAAGATAGTAGGAGTTTTGTAAGGAAATTCACTGTACTGTGCCTTAGCTGCAGTTACAGAGAGTCATGTTTTATAGCCACTTCGGCTTATATTTGAATTAGTATAGTTCGCTATCCTTTTTGAAGTAGAGGGTAAACATATTCCCATAATTAGGTTTGTGGACGAAAGGAACCACATACTAATCTGACAAGTTCAGGGGAGGCTTGTGTGGCAGTCTTACAAACTCAGAGACCTAAAATAACCACAAAAGATGGTCTGAAAATTAAATATTTAACTACAAACAGGTTATAGTGGGCAACCGTGTGCTAGGCTGATATTTTTCCTGACAAGATCAACTTAGATCTTCTTTACTGAGCCCATTTGCCTTTTTGTCTCTAAAATAACATATCTGTGAGATGTCTGGGTAACTTGAAACTTCCCTTTTTCTGGAGACCCTGGAGCACAACCAGATGTGGTGGGCTCCAGGACAGATACCACAAATTCCTTCATTATCATGTTAATTGTTCCTGCACTCACCTAAGTAAGTGTCCATCATTTTACTTTTTATCCAATCCCAGGGGTTTCCCACTGCTTTGCTTTATCCCACTTCCTTAATCCATCACCAATGAATTTCATTTACCCATCTATCTCCCGCCTTTGATCACAATGTATGAATACAAATGTAACCCACCATTCTTCGGAGCATTATTTCAATTCATTGAGATTTTGTTTCCCACCATATGTCGACAGTTTGGCTCAAATAAACTCATAAAAGTTTTTTACAGGTTTCAATGTTGTTTTTTTGTTGTTTTTTTTAAGTTAATAGGTTCTTGCATTTACACATAATATTCCTTTCTCAATATTCCTTTTCCACTAACCTTCTACAAGTTCCTTAGTTTTTTTCTTTAACCCATTCAGAAATAACTAACTTATTCAGAATAACTACTTAGTTTTGATTTCTCTTTAAAATATATACATACTGGTTTTGAAGTTGGTGACTGGAGTAGGTGGATCCTTCTGATACCTCTTCCCAGAACCTAACAGAATAAAACTAAATTAGGAAATTCACCCTGAATTACCAACTGAGGACTAGCTGAAGAGGAGTCTTTTAATAAGGAAGGGTAGAAACCCTTCGAATCTGGTGGCAATGGTGTGATTGTGAGAAAGGCTGGCCCAGCTCCCAGTGGTGGAAGGCCAAGGGAGAGAAGAAATGTGTCATCTACAGTGATGCTTTCCCTGAGAGGAGCAAGGTTTGGACCCCAGGTTGAGTTCCTCAATTCAGAGCACGAGAGGGAGAACAGCAGCCCACGTCACACCCTGCTGAGAAAGGCAGTAGGCTTCTATACACCAGGGATAGAAGGAGCCTATTAGAGACATAGCCACTTAAAAAATGAATAAACAGAGCACAGGATTTTTTTTATAGTCACTCACCACTGAGGGGAATCTGGGCTTAGAGACATTGTGGGGAGACATGGAGGAATAACAACAGGAAAACCTGAGCCCTGCTCTTCTTCCTGCGCAAAATACTGCACCATCCATTTTTCCTGAGAGACACAAGACCCTTCAAGTAGCAACAGCCTGGGGAAAAGCAAATAGCCCACCCTCAGGGGTGTACCTTGGCCCACCCTCAGGAGGCCTGCTTGCTCCACCCAGGATCTTACCTCTGCTGAAAATTCTGCAGCAGAGGCCAAGCTTATGGTCTGGGAAATCTCAGGGGGCCCATGGGACTGGTTTTGGAGTGGGTCCACTTCCCCACTGGATTGCATACAAGGGACTCCACCCTGTTGAGGTCAAGAAAATATCCCAAGGTCACAGACTCAGACTTGTGGCTCTGGGGAACACACTCACCATCTTTCCTGTAATCTGAATGGCATCTCATCCTGATTCTGCCTAAAGCCCTTTAGCAACAGCCTTTTCAGTGACTAAGTCTGACATGTGGCCAGCCAGAAGAGGTCTCTGGAGGCAGAGCCTGAGATGCCGTGGGACACTGTATGACCTGCCCCTGAATCCTGTGTGGCTAACAAGTCAGCCCTGGAGAGCAGCTTGGCTCCTTTTGTTTGCAGCCAAGCCCTGTGGAGGCAGTCATAAACTGTGGGCTGCATGAAGCTTCAAACAGGTTGCTGTAAGCCAAACATGGACAGCTTCTGACAGTGGCTAGCAGCAAGGTACTCCTGGGAGGCCCAGAAATGGCATACAAAGCAGTGGGGGGAAAAAAACGTTGAAACCTATAAAGTATTTTGTGAGTTTATTTGAGCCAAAATGTCGACATGTGCTAAGGAACAGAACCTCAACGAGTTGAGATAATGCTCCGAAGAATGGTGGGTTACATTTGTATTTATACACTGTGATCAAAGAAGGGACATAGGTGGGTTACATGAAATTCATTGGTGGTGGATTAAGGAGGTAGGATAAAGTAAAGCAGTGGGAAATCCCTGGGATTGAGTAACAAGTAAAATAATGGACACACACTTAGGTGGGGCAGGAACAATTAACATGATAATGAAGGAATTTGTGGTATCTGTCCTGGAGCCCACCACATCTGGTTGTGCTCCAGGGTCTCCAGAAAAAGGGAAGTTTCAAGTTACCCAGACATCTCACAGATATGTTATTTTAGAGACAAAAAGGCAAATGGGCTCAGTAAAGATCTAAGTTGATCTTTATCGGGGAAAATACTGGCCTAGGATGTAACTGCCCACTGTAACTGCGTTTAGTTAAAGTTTAATTTCAGACCATCTTTTGTGGGTACTTTAGGTCTCTGAGTTTGCAAGCCTGTCATGCAGGCCTCCCCTGAGCTTGTCAGGTCAGCATGTGGTCCCTTTCATCCACACCAGTCAGCTTGGTTCAACATAAAAGCAGGATCGAAAGGGTGTGGTACCAAATTCTGAGAAAATCTCCACTTAACTTTTTTTACTTTTTTGCATTATTCTGTTTCTTTTTTTTTAATTTCATTATCATTATTGTCTCTCTTTTTTATTTTATTGATTTCAAAGAGAGAGAGAGAAAGAGAGAGAGAGAAACATTGATAATGAAAGAGAATCATTGAATCTTTTTTTAATTAAATATTTATTATTCAGATTATTACATTTGTTTCTCTTTTTTTCCCCTCCATAGCACCCCTCCACCCAGCTCCCACCCTTCCCTCTGACCTTACCTCCCTCCCATTGATCTCATCCATAGGTGTATGATTTTTGTCCAGTCTCTCCCTGTACACCCCTCACCCCTTTCCCCCTGAGAATTATCAGTCCACTCCCTTTCTGTGCTCCTGATTCTATTATATTCACCAGTTTATTCTGTTGATCAAATTTTTAATTCACTTAATTTTTAGATTCACTTGTTGATAGATATGTATTTGTTGTTCATAATTTTTTGGCTTTTACCTTTTTCTTCTTCCTCTTCTAAAAGAGTATCTTTCAGCATTTCATATAATACTGGTTTAGAGTTGATGAACTCCTTTAGCTTTTTCTTATCTGTGAAACTCTTTATCTGCCCTTCAATTCGGAATGATAGCTTTGCTGGATAGAGTATTCTTGGTTGTAGGTTCTTGCTATTCATCACGTTGAATATTTCTTGCCACTCCTGTCTGGCCTGCATCGTTTCTGTTGAGAAATCAGCTGACAGTCATATGGGTGCTCCCTTGTAGGTAATAAACTGTTTTTCTTTTGCTGCTTTTAACATTCTCTCTTTCTCTTTTGCTCTTGGTATTTTAATTATGATGTGTCTTGGTGTGGTCCTCTTTGGATTCCTTTTATATGGGGTTCTGTGTGCTTCCTGGACTTGTAAGTCTATTTCTTTTACCAGATGTGGGAAGTTTTCAGTCATTATTTCTTTAAATAGGTTTTCAGTATCTTGCTCTCTCTCTTCTTCTGGCACTCCCACAATTATGATGTTGGTACGCTTGAGGCTGTCCCAGAGTCTCCTTACATTATCTTCACATTTTTGGATTCTTTTCTCTTCTTGTTTTCTAGTGGAGTGTTTTCTGCTTCTTTATATTTCAAATTTTTGACTTCATTCTTGCCTTCCTCTAGTCTGCTGTTAGGACTCTGTATAATATTTTTTATTTCAGTCAGTGAATGTTTCATTTCTAGTTGGTCCTTTTTCATCTCCTCTTGGGACTTGATAAATTTATCCATCTTTTCTAGCATATTCTTGAAAAACCTTATAAGCGTGGCTTTGAACTCTATATCCAGTCCTTTTTTTTCCTCCATTTCTTTTGTTTGTGATCCCTTCCCTTTTCTTGGCATTTTCACTATGTCGGGGAAACTTCTGTGTTGGATTCAGCCTTATAATGCCAGATGTGCAAAGCCTCTGTTGAGCTTGGGAGGGGTGGAGTCTCAGGGCTTAAGGGACCGCCTTGCCTTCCAGTCGGCCCCGCCCTCCACGGCCCCTGAGTCTCACGTGACTGGGTAATGGCTGGAGCGGTCCTTGTGCCCACACGCCCACAGTGCCTCTAACTGCTGCCTTTCCGGCTCCCCTGCGCGCCAGGACCACACGAGTCTAGGTCCACAGGGTTTCGCCCGAAACAGGGGCCCAGTGGAGTCAGAAGTGGCGCAGTTGGGAGGGTCTTCCTCCTGCCCACTCGTGAAAGCCAGCAGCACAATACGCAATCTGTCCTCTGCCCAGCGTGGTGTGCGCCGCCACCAGACCTTTGATCTTTTGCGGCTCCCCTAAATTTCCGTGCACTTCTCCTTTTTCACAGTCCAAACTCCCCCCGTATGAATTTCGGCTGGGTCTGGGGTTTAGTGTCTTAAGATAAGGGGTTCAATGCCGTTGGGAGTCTCCATTTCCCTCCCGCCAGAGAAAGCCAGCCAGGTACTCCGGCACCCGCTCTCTCAGCGCGCGCGTCTCCGTACCTCAGCTTTTTGCAGCTCCTCTGGGTCTCTGTGAGCCCCTCTCTTTCCTTCTAGTTGTAGAACTTCCACTCAGCCAGCTTTCCTGTGGTTCTGGATGATGTCTGTTCTGTCTTTTAGTTGTAGTTTTGAAATTGTTGTGCGAGGCAGCAGTGTAGATATTCACCTATGCCGCCATCTTGGATTCCTCACTTTCTTGTTTTTGTTAGAGGAAAGGATAGGATTCTTCTGAGCCCTTCACAGCTAATTAGTAGCCTGTCTTTAATATTAGAAGCAAAGTATTTTACTGGGATAAACAGAATCAGAGCTTGTTTTTTGATATCCATGTGGTAATAGGTAAATTGTGTCCTTTTGGAAGTCTAGTAATTTTCTAGAGAAAAAAACAAATCACCCTCATGGAGGATTAGAGTGGAATATCTAGAAAATTTGATATAACTTCAATCAGCTTTTAGTATCTAAGACAAGAGATGGGACTCTTCACATATCCCTGGACATTACTGTCCAAATAAACTTTAATCTTCCAGGTGAAAGCAAAGGTATCTACTATCTTTTTCTACTGGAACACTGAAAAAAGCACTACATAATCTATTACTAGAAAAATTTGACAGTCCACAGGAATAGCTGATAATGAGTTATATGGATTAAGAACAACAGGATGTTGGGGAATAATTTTCATTTATAGCTATTTTGAGATTCTGTATATATCTCCCTTTTTGTACATTCAGTTCCTTACTCCAAGTATAGGAGAATCACAAGGGATTGTATATGCAATTATAAGCCCTTTCTTAAAAGTAATCTATATTGGGCTTAATTCTATCTCTTGCATTAAGGTTACTGGTGATTGGAAAAGGCCTGAAGTTGCATTGGAATGTCCTGTAACAAACATTCAGTTTCTCTTGTGGAAGGAGGTTTGTTTAAAATCATTACTTTCACAATTGGTTCAATATATGACTTATTTAATTCTAAATACATTTCACCCTTCTGGAAAAAAAAGAACATGTGCATGTCACTGCTTTTAAGAAACTCTCACCCTACTATGTGAATCAGGGTAGATATGATTAGCAATCATAGATCTGTTGCCTCCTGCATGCCCCAAAAAGAGGTATTGAGCCCGCTATCAAGGCATGTGTTTTGACAGAGAATCAAATTCTGACAGCCTAGTTCATAGTTTGACACTCAACCGCTGAGTAACACCAGCCAGGCTGGTTTCTGTTTTGGGTGTTTGGTGGTTTTTTAAAAAATTCTATTTCATTTTTCTGTAATCCTTAAGCTAAATATACTTCTCTACAGGAGTTTTCCTGTGAACCTTATCTGTTGTTTTTACTCCCAGAAACCAGTAGGTATATTAATTAGAATAAATCAGAATAGGCAGCATTACAAATTCTAACAGTTAAATTAAATTTCTTTGTAAACCCATCAGGATTCAGGAGAAAAGTAAACAATTGCTGATTACTCTCTGCCTGAGACCAGCTTTTCTCTCAAGGGAGCTGCTAGAATTCCTGAATTATACTTGTCTGAATTCTTATTCTCATTTTCCCTTAGGTCAGTAGTGAGTAGAACTGGAAGAGATATAGAAGGGGAAGAGAGAAAGGGGAGGACAAGTCCAGAAAAGAAAGCTTGAAGAGCTAATATAGTAGAGGAGCTATAGAAGGGAGGAAAGGGGTGTTGGTACTTAACTTCAAAAGACTTCCTTATTTTTAAGACAGTCTCTATAATTTCTTATTACTTTTTTTTAAAGAATGTATCTGTGCTCCTTCTAGAAGCTTCTAATTTCCAAATTAAGATATGCTTTCCATTCATTCCATTTGGATTTAGGGAAGGCATTTCCTAATTTGGCATGCAAAAAAATTAATTTAAGCACCAAAAGAAAGCTGCATTTTGGGCATTTTAAGTTGATATCATTTTTAGTTAATCTTCCCATTTCTGTAAAGTACTTGCAAGTAAAGGATTCCTACATCTCCAAAGGTATTAATTAGAGCTGGGGTCTGGGAAAGTTCGAGGGAGGTTGGCCCTGGAGGCACACTTTCTCATGTTAATTTTAGTATTATTTTGGAAGCTGTACAGTCTGAACAAATTTCTTTTTTTTATCTTTATTGTTGAAAATATTACATAGGTCCCCCTTATCCCCCATTAACCGCTTCTAGCCTGCTCGCATCCCCCTTGGGCCTTTACCAACTCAATGTATGTGTCCATGGTGTAGTGATTAAAATTGGGAACTACTGAGGAATCCCCTTACGGGTAGGCTTGCAACATTTCTCCCCAAAAGCCAGGCCTGCAAACTATTAAAGAAGGGGGAGGGGAAGGTTCAGAATCAGGGTTAAAAGTGTGAACCTGCCTCTGATTAACTGCAATCTTGAGCCTATTATCTTCGGCCAGACCACAACACCTGAGTTTGTTAGGCTAACTAGGTCAAGCAGCCTTGCTAGGAACCTCCTGGGTTAGCTGGTCCCTTGCTGCCTGAGAACCAATTAGAGATTGCCGAGTCAGCATTTATGAGCCAATAGGGGAAGGCAGAATGGGGATAAAAAGAGGGACTGCCCCTTTGTCAGTGCTCTTACCAGGCAAGCTCCTGGCAGCCCAGTGGCCAGGCCCCGCCTGACATGACATCATCTTTAAACCCTGCGTGGCAATCCCCGATGCACCGCTGTGATGCCCAGGGAAGACAGGGCGACCTGGAAGTATACAACTGGAAGAACCAGAACCCTCCTTTCTCACTCGCTTCGTCCAGAGAAGTAAGTTCTACCAGAGGAGCCAACATGTGATACTGTATGTGCGAACTTTAGAACATGAAGTCATCGCTTCTATCAAATTGTCACTCTGATGGTGAGGGTTCTCAGTTGGTTTGAAAAACACCAGCTGATGCTGGTTCTCTGCTCTGTGGGCCCAGGCGAGGCTGCCCGAGGCCGGGCCAGTGAGTGAGTGATGTTGGCTAATTCTGGTGAGCTGGGTTTGCTGTGCTGGAAGTACCCATCAACCCAGCTGGGACGATTGCCAACAGCTGGTGAACTGTGTGGATTGCAAAGAGGGCATCATTGTGAGCGGCTGCAGGGACAGAATGGCCAAAGTATGGTCTTTGGCCTTAAGACGTCAACTGTGGGCAGCTGATGATGCACTTGGGCAGTGACTTTCCTCCAGGGGCTGGGGTGCTGGACCTAATGTCCCCTTTCACGCTCCTGTCCTGTGGCTATACTGGGACCTCTGAACCAGCATCAGGAAGTGTGTCATGGAGTGGGAGGAGCCCCACACCACAGGTTCCTCCTACTACGGGGTTGTACGACTGTGGGACTGGCGCCAAAGGGCCTGTCTATACCTATGACAGGCAGGGCCATCCCAGCTGTGGGCCAGGGAAGCCAGCTACTCAGGGACCTCTCTTGCTTGGAGGGTGCAGTGATGCCCCACCTGCACCCACAGTGCTTGTCTGCCGTAGTCACCCTAGACTCTGTCATCTGGGCAAGCCCTAGGACATGGGAGCTCTGCCTAAAGGGCCGAGCTGATGCCCTAGCGCAGGCACTCTGATGGGGAAAGGAGCCAGGCTGTGCGTCAGCTAAGGTCTGAGCCCAGATTCCAGTTAGGTGAGCCCCGATTCGAGTGTGTAATAAATTTAGGTGAGCCCAGATTCGAGTCTGTAATAAATTTAGGTGAGCCCCGATTCGAATCTGTAATAAATTTAGGCCTGTTTGAATTCGGTTGGTCTTTGTGGTCTTGTGGGGACTCGCTCCGTTACACATGGGTTATGCATATATGTGTACAAGTTCATTGGTTGATCTCTTCCCACCTACCCTCCCCTGTCTTCTCTCTGAGGTTCAATAATCTATTCATGCTTCAACATCTCTGGGTCTATTTTTGTTCATCAGTTTATTTGGTTCATGGTATTTCACATATGAACAAGATTATGTGGTACTTATTTTTCTCTGACTGCCTTATTTTGCTTAGCATAATACTCTACAGGTCCATCCATGCTGTTGCAAATGGTAAGAGTTCTTTCTTTTGTATTGCTGCATAGTATTCCATCGTGTAAATATATCACAGTTTTTTTCATCTGATGATAGGCATTTAGGCTGTTTCCAAATCTTAGCTATTATAAATTGCCCTTCTCTATGTCCACTTCTACTTATCCACAATCCAGCTCTGGCCAGGTCTCTAAAAATTTCAGTCAAATACCCCAGAGACCACAAGGTACAGGAAAGAAAACAGAACCAGAGGAGAGATTTGTTTCCCATTTCCCAGGTTCTGATTATTGACTATCTAAGGATGGGTACACAGAGTCTGTAAACACAACAAAGAATGAGGACCTTAATGTCTGACCTGTGCTGCAGGTCACAAGGGCCAAAAATGAGTCATCCACTGCAAGCCTGTAGGTGGCTGACGTGACAGGGAACTGCACATTTAATGTAGTTGTTCAGTTTTATGACAGATTATCTCTATGTCATCATCTTTCTTGAAAATGCAAGAAAAATAAATGTGGAATGAGAGCATCGATAACGGTTAGGTCACCACAAAGATTAGCTTTTTCATGCCTGCACGTCTTCTCAGAATCTAAGACAAAGGCTGCTCTGAGGCAACCTGGGGCCCCACGTGAATCTGAGCAATCAGGTTGTCTCTTGCTGCGATGCCAAGTCGAGAGTGAGAAAGGCTGTAAACGTTTATTTGGAGGATTGTAGCCAGATAAGAAAAGAAATTGGAAGATTTGAAAATATAGTAAGGATTGATAGTGTGAGCAAGATGACAGGATCAGATAATTACAGGTGGGTGATGTCAAAGCAAAACATGCACTAGATGAATTTAAAGAGGCATGAAAGACTCTATTCAATACCATGCAACAGGACGGTGAGACTGAACTCAACCCCCCTGAGACAAGAGGCTGAGGTAATTTTAAGAAAAAAGGGAATCATTGCGTCTGTGTTTGCTACTTAGAATTACAAAAAAATAAAGTGAAACTTCTTATGGAATCCAGACAGTAGGTCCCTCTACAGTTTGGTTATAAAGGTTCTCACCTAAGTTTGGCTCCTATCTTCCCTCAAAGACTTGGACACAAAGACACCAGAAAAATAAATGCCAAAGCAATGAGTCCAAACCCTTTGACAGATATTATCTGAGTCATAACACTAGCAAAGAGCTTGTGAGGAGACTTATGTATATTTCAAAAGGAAAGAGAAAGAATCTGTAATTACTAATTATAATTTCATTTCTAGAAGGAATGATCTAAACAACAAACAAAAAAAAATGGAGCTCATAGACCTGTAGTCAGGAAGAACCTGGGTACAAGTTAGTAACTTCGAGGGAATACTAAGGCTTCAGGGTCATAACAAAACTGCTTTCTGCACAGCAGAGGGAAACACAGCTAAATCCTTTCAGCCCAGACCAGTTTTATCTCCATTAGCCTCCATAATTTATAGAGGTTCAAGTTCCCAGCCATTTATAAACAAGAGTAAAAATAGCTGAAAGTCCCTGAACCAGGCCAGGATCTGATCTCCCAGAAAGCTGTGTTTCTGCAGTTTTCCATGGAGATGTTACATTTCTCTCTACAGTCACTTTCCCTTTGATCAAAGGACATCTCCAAGGGAGGAGAGTTTTATTGTATCTACATCATGGCTGATGTCACTGGGTTTGGCCTGATTAGTGACCTAAGTGCAGAGGACTGACATTCACCTCATAGTTTGCTCTGTTGCAGGTGTTTCTATGAAACCTAAGATGGGAGTTCTAACAGCCTATTGAGGTTAGAAAGCATCACCTTCACATTTCACCTTCAGTCTCTCTAGCTTTGGGGAATACCCTCTTCTCCAAGAGATTCCAAAATACCCCTCAGGTCAAAATTAGCTCCGTAAAAGGGAAGGGCATCAGTCTAAACTAGGAAATGTGAGCCAAAGCCTAGGTTGCATTGCCAACATCTCCATTTATATCTTATTAGCAAAAAGGAATGAGTCCTACTAAATGTATGCAAATAAGTATATTGCTATGAACATGAGAATATTCAAAGAAGACTTGGATAATTTTTTGGGAGAAATCAAACAGGGAGAAAAACATGGCCAGCTTTGGTACCAACATCAGTGTCTTCCTCTCTATTCCAAGTTATTAACAACAGTGTTCAGGTGTCCTCCACATGTCCCCCTGGGGGAGGGACTAGCTCAGCTTTAATATCTTAAAGAAATCTGTGGGACTCTCTGTATATCCCTGGGGTATTTCAATCCCAATAAATTGTAGATATTCCCAGTTGAAGGCAAAGAGATATGGGCTGTCTGTTTCTATTGGAATGCTGATATAACACACACACACACACACACACACACATACTAGAGGCCGGGTGCCTAAAATTCATACATGAGGCAGGGAGGGGGCGAAGTGTGTGTCCCTCAGCCCAGCCTGCACCCTTTCCAATCTGGGACATCCTTCTCACAATCTAGGACTGCTGGCTCCCAACCACTTGCCTGCCTGCCTGCCTGATTGCCCCTAACCACTTCTACCTGCAGGCCTAGTCACCCCATAACTACTCCCCTGCCAACCTGATCTACACCTAATTGCTCCCCTGCCAGCCCGATTGCCCCTAACTGTTCTCCCCTGCAGGCCTGGTCACTCCAAACTGCTATCCCTGCAGGCCTAGTAACCTCTAACTGCCCTCCCTTGCCACCTGATCATCCCCAACTGCCCTCCCCTGCAGGCCTGGTTGCTTCTAACTGTCCTCCCCTGCAGGCCTGGTCACCCCTAGCTATCCTCCCCTGCAGGCCTGGTCTCCCCCCACTGCCCTCCTCTGCCAGCCTGGACACCCCTGACTGTCCTTCCCTGCAGGCTTGATTGCCCCCAACTGCCTTCCCTTGCAGGTCTAGTCTCCTCCAACTGCCTTCCTCTGCCAGCCTGGTCACCCCTAACTATCTTCCCCTGCTGGCCTGATTGCCCACAACTGCCCTCCCCTGCAGGCCATCTTGTAGCAACCATCTTGTGTCCACATGGGGGTGGCCATCTTGTGTATTGGAGTGATAGTCAATTTGCATATTATTCTCTTATTAGATAGGATTACTGAAGAACATTGAATGGTTGATAATAAGGTGTTTGGACTTGGAACAACAGATGTCTGGATTAACTATATTATTTATAGCTCTGAGATCCTGAACAAATCTATCTTTTTCCATTTGGTTTCTTATATAAATAGCTTAATTCCAGCTAGTCTATCAGAAAAGGGAGGTCTTAAAGGATATTGGCAAATATTAGGTAGAGGTAAATACTATCAATGGCTGCTTTACCTGCACTGGAAGTGGCCCAAAGTTGCATTGGAATATCCTCCAATAAACATTAAGTATTAAGAGTATTTATCTCTTTGGAAGGACCTTTAAAGTCATTATTTCCCCACTTAGTTTGGTGTTTAATTCATTTAGATTTAAATACATTTCATCCTTCCAGGAAAAGAATATATGGGCATCATGGCTTTCAATAAAATCTCCTTCTCTCAGATGAATTGGGGCCAATTTAACCAGTAAAAGTATATGTTGCTCCATAACATTCACAAGTTGAAAAAGGACAGTTCTGATTTTTAACAAATTGGTTGATTAGATATCTCTGCCATTTGCACAGGAGCTTTATTCAAAAGGAGAAGTCAACTTAGTTAGATGTGGTTAAGAACAGATAAAGTAGCCCAGTATCAACATGAACCTTAGTAATGTCCCATTTTATGGTAATTCCAGCTGCCTTCTTCTTAATTTTGCATTCAAAAATTTTATTAGGTGTCAAGAGTTTCATTTTGGCCATTATAAGTTGATATCACTTTTAGTTTAATCCTTCTATTTCTGTAAGTACTTGCAAGTAAAAGCTTCCTATTAATTGTAGATCTGCAGGAGCATTAATGGGGCTGGGGCTGGGAGTTTTCAGCCTTGGAGGCACAGTTCATTTTACTTTTCTTCAGATATCTGTAGAATCTGAACAAATTTCTATGGATATTGTGTAGTGGATTGAAATTTGCTATTTATGAATTTAGTTCCAAGGGGCTGTCACCTCCCAAGTGGCATCAAACCCATTTATGTGTCTGGGTTTCTCTCCCTGCTGTCCAATATAGCCGTGAAAACTTGGTGTGGGGCAGTTGGTTGGGTGTTTCCCCATGCATTGAAGTATTGCAGGTTTGATTCATGATCAGCGCACATGTTTGGAATGCGGTTTTGATCCCTGGTAGGGGGCTTGTAGGAGGCAGGCAATAGATGTTCCATTTTTGCGTTGATATTTCTGTCTCTAACCCTGTCCCTTCCTCTCTCTAAAAATAATATAAAAAAATATTTTTAATTTGGGACCCTAGGTAGTTAACCTTTAAGTGTGCGTCCCTATACAAGTTAATCATTTAATTACTGTTAAGTTGGAATTCCCTTTATGGAATGCCCTCATGAGGAATGTCCTCTGACACCTCCACAGAGATTATTAGTCACTTAAGAATACCCAAGATTTGAACTGGAGGAAGGAAATACACTTTATCTTCAGAGCCAAGCAAGTTCATGCTCTCATATAGTGAGCAAAAAGGTTTTATTCAGACTCTCAGAAAGCAATTCTAATTAAAAACTTAAAGCCCCACCAACTTGGCTCAGTGGGTGAGCATCATATGTTGATGAACCAGATCACTGTTCAATTCCGGTCAGGGCACATGCCCAAGTTGCAGGTTCAATACCCAGTGCAGGTTGTTCAGGAGGCAGCCGATCAATGATTCTCTCTCATCATTGATGTTTTTATCTCTCTCTCCCTTTCCCATCCTCTCTGAAATCAATAAAAAAATATTTTAAAAAAAGTTTAAGTTTAAAAACAACCATCCTTTTTTTTTTCTGTTCTTATTTTTTAACTCTTAGCCTGGGTTCTCTCAACCCTCAAATTTTAGCTGCACCTTGAGGATTAAAAAAAAAGAAGAAAGCTATAATAAAATCAAGTCAGGTCTCTTACCTTAAAACAGGAAGTTATGGAATTCTGAGAAAAACTTGCCCAAGCTCACCTGATACAAAGCAAGGAGCTGGTAGGGTAACAATGGGTCCCACTGGTTCTAGCACAGGTCCAGGTCTGGAAGGTGATCCTGGATGGGTTTATCTGATATCCTGTCACACTATCCCAAATAAATGTCCACATAAGATATGTTAATATCTAACATAATTTTTATGAGTTTATTTGAACCAAACTGATGACAGTTACCACAAAGCAAAATCTCAATAAATTGGGAACATGCTCCAGAGAATGGCAGTTTTGCACCATATTTTATACATTACAAAGGACATAAAAGATTACATGAAATCCATTGGTGATATATTAAGGAGGCGAAAGAAAGCAAAGCAGAGAAATCTGTGTTTGAATAAAAAGTAAAACAAATGAACACTTATTTTACATGGTGGGTACAGAATAGTTAACAGTTAATAATGAACACTGTAACAATAAGAATGAAAGGTTTTGTGGTCTTTGCTCTGCCACAGTGAGGGGTTCAAATAAAAGAAAATTTGCCTTACATTCTAAAGGTATGTTATTGTAGATGCAGAAAAGACAATAAACAGCTCAGTTAACACAAATATTGACCTTTGTCTGGGACATGATTATAAGCCTAGGACATGATTACTTGCCATACTAGCTTTGAATTAGAAAATTTTAATTTCAGACCATTTTATGTGGTTTCTTTAAGTCTGTAAGTTTGTAAGGCCCATCATGTACCTCAGATAATCGATTTAGTATGTGGCCCTTTTTGTTATCCACACAGCCCAACCCAACAACCTCCTGAAAGGGGAGAGAGGCTAGAGATAATTACCAATATCCAATTATTTAATCAATCATTTTAACATTTTAAAAATCCATAAAAAGACTTAAACATGGGGTTCAAAGAGCTTTCATGTTGGTGAACACATGGAGATGCTGAGAGGGTAAATGGCTGGGGAAGGTATGAAAGCTCCAGGCCCCTCCCTCCTTGAGTGAATCTCTGTCATTCACCTGTGCCTCAGTTGTACCCTTATAATAAACCACTAATAAAAAGTAAAGCCTTTTCCTGAGTTCTTTGAGTCATTCTAGATAATTATAAAACCAGGGGGTAGTTATGGGAACTCCCAAATTTATAGTCAACCAGGCAGAAATGTGAGTAATCTGGTCACCCCATTCGAGATTGGCATCTGAAGGGGGGCAGTCTAATGTTACAGAGCCTTGAAGCTGTGGGTTCTGCACACACTTCAGTTGGTTATTGTCAGAACTGAACTGAATTTTAGGACATCCCATTGGAGAAATGGTACTTTGGCGTAAATATGAAGCATCCTTTGTTTCATATTTAAAAACAACCTAGTGGGTGTGATGCTAGAAGTGATGACGATAATAATGTAATTGATCTGCCTATATCAGGTTCTCAGGGAGTTTGAGAAGACTACATTCAATCCCGTCTTTCTCCTTCACTCCTGCTCCCCGAAGTTCTTACAGAGGTAGGCCTGAAGTAGTGTTTCCCATCCCAGGAGCAGTGTAGGTACAGGCCTGTAAATCTTTACATATTGTTCACTTTTCAAGGGTTCCATTCAACTGATGCCTAGACAACCAAAATACTGACATCAGGATGCAGTGAAAGAAAATAAGTGTATTTTCAAAAGTACCAATGAAAGCCAAACAGGCAGCTGATGCTCAAAAAACTAACCTCCCACAGTTTACATTTAGCATCTTTTAAAAAGAAAGAGGAAAAAAAATGAATCATGATAGTGGGTTCAGAGTCATGGGCTGCAAGGATTTGGTCAGTTATGATGTAAGTTTCCACGATCTTTTTAATGTTACTTATTTCTCCCCTTACATCATCCTATTTGGGGGCTTTGGTTATTGGAGCCCAGAGGTCTTCTTGCTTGCAGACAACCCAAAATTTTGCAACACATTTTGGGATTGTGTCAGAAATGTTACCTAAGAGAACAAAACAGATTTATCTATCCATCTTCTGCTTAGCAAGCTACATCTTTCTCTTATCTTGAGCAAGATATCTCCTGCAACCTATTTCACTGACTAGTTCCCAGACTCCAGGCAGTATCTGATTCTTTACTATCACATCACATGCATATATCTTCATTCTTTAACTACAACCAGCTATGGGAGCAAAAGATTTTTTTCTTCTCTTTTAAATTATTTTATCTGGATATATGCATAACCCATGATCACAGACAATGGTGAAGGCCTGGTGTGGGGGTGGGCTAGAAGGGGTAGATTGGGACAAAAGGGAGATATATGTAATATGTAATACTTTTGCCAATAAAAATTCTTTTATCTGAACTAATAACCAAATTAACAGAGACAGATTAATAGGAGTCAATGTACAAAGAATAAATTTTCTGCAGTAATAAGAATAGAAACCAAAGGGAGCATTGAGTAGTGGAGGCATATGTCATTCTGAAGCTTAGGGGGAAACTAGGGTTGTGACTTGATTCAAAAGGCAGGAAGCCATTGGCATGGAGATGCCAAAGTAAATGTTTGGTAAATGAATGTTTCCTGGGCATATCTATGTCAATGTCCTTCCTGGAGCAGGTCCTCCATCTAAATCTTTCCTAGGAAATTAAAACAGAAGGCCTAAGGTGTTTCTTTAGCTTCTTATTTCCCAATAACCAGGTTGATATCAATACCCTAAAAGGCACATCTGGGCTAAAAAATCTCCTTCCCTTCAAAGCAGAGCCATGACTCTAAGGAAGGTTTAAAACTCTAACTAAGAGGAAAATCCAAGATGGCGGCATAGGTAAACACCTACACTGCTGCCTCGAACAACAATTTCAAAACTACAACTAAAAGACAGAACGGGCATCATCCAGAACCACACGAAAGCTGGCTGAGTGGAAATTCTACAACTAGAAGAAAAGAGAGCAGCTCACAGAAACCCAGAGGAGCTGCAAAAAGCTGAGCGTGGAGAGAGCGGGTGCTGGAGAACCTGGCTGGCTTTCTCAGGCGGGAGGGAAACAGAGACTCTCAACGGCATTGAACCCCCTTATCCTACAACACCAAACCTCAGGACCAGCCAAAACTCATACGGGAGGAGTTTGGACTGTGAAAAGGGAGAAGTGCATGGAAATTTAGGGGAGTTGCAAGAGATCAGAAGTCTGGTGTCGTGCACGGCATTGTGTGCAGAGGATCAGCTGCTGATTGTGCCGCTGGCTTTCGAGAGTGGGCGGGATACAGACCCTTCCAACTGTGCCACTTCTAACTTCACTAAACACCAGTTTCAGGCAAAACCATGGGGACCCAGACTCATATGGTACCGGAGCACAGGGGAGCCAGAAAGGCAGCAGTCTAGAGGCACTGCACGAGCATGTGCATGCGCCGAGCGCAAGGGACTGCTTTGGTGATTACCCAGTAACGTGAGACTTGGGGGCCATGGAGGGCAGGGCCGACTGGAAGGCAAGGCGGTCCCTTAAGCCCTGAGACTCCACCCATCCCAAACTCAACAGAGAGGCTTCTGCAGTTTTGCAAGCCTGGTATCATAAGGCTGAATCCAACACAGAAGTTCTCCCGGCAGAGTGAAAATGCCAAGTCAAGGGAAGGAATCACAAACAAAAGAAATGGAGGAAAACAAACTACTGGATATAGAGTTCAAAACCACACTTACAAGGTTTTTCAAGAATATCCTAGAAAAGATGGATAAATTTAGCGATACCCAATAGGAGATGAAAAAGATCCAACTAGAGATGGAAAAGAACCAACTAAAATTTAAACATACACTGACTGAATTAAAAAATATTGTACAGAGACCTAACAGCAGACTAGAGGAAGATAAGAATCAAGTCAAAGCAGAGATAAGAAAAAGCTAAAGGAGTTCATCAGCTCCAAACCAGTATTATATGAAATGCTGAAAGGTACTCTTTTAGAAGAGGAAGAAGAAAAAGGTAAAAGATAAACAATTATGAACAACAAATACGTATCTATCAACAAGTGAATCTGAAAATTAAGGGAATTGAAGATTTAATCAACAGAATAAACTGGTGAATATAATAGAATTAGGAGCACAGAAAGAGAGTGGACTGATAATTTTCAGGGGGAAAGGGGTGAAGGGTGTATAGGGAGAGACTGGACAAAAATCATACACCTATGGATGAGGTCAACGGGAGGGAGATAAGGGTAGAGGGGAGATATGGAGGGGAAAAAAGAGAAACAAATGTAGTAATCTGAATAATAAAGATTTAATAATAATAAAAAAAGTCTAACTAAAAGCTCAATTCTAGTAACCTAGTCATTGAGTACCTAACGCATTACCAAAAAATATATACTGAAACATTGTTCTTTTTATTTAAGTGCATGGACTTTTGACTTCTAATTAGAGAAAAACGAAAAGATACATTTGAATCTACTAATAAAAATGCTTCCTGCTTTTTTGTCCACAGCTTCTCTCTGCTGGGCACCATACTTCCTGGAGAGCAACTCAACATGGGTCTTATATTATCCATAGCTGTTCAGGAAGAACTAGGAGTCCTGTGACCTTGACTCATGTCTCAGATTAGTGTTTACGCCATCACTACTTACTGCTTAAGAAATTCCTTACTTGTGTTTGTACATGTCCCTAATTTTGACTAGTACGTGAGCTTCTTGCCTGCCTAAAGGACTTCAGTCACGTCTCTGTTGTTAAGGAAATGGGGGCAGGAGTCTCTCCAAGGGTTACCAGCTAGATTTCAATATCACCCATGAACTTTCTTTCTTTCTGTTAAAATATATTTTATTGGTTTTTTACAGAGAGGAAGGGAGAAGGGAAATATTGATCAACTATCTCTGGTGCACCCCCTACTGAGGATGTGCCCACAACCAAGGTACATGCCCTTGACTGGAATTGAACCTGGGACCCTTCAGTCCGCAGGCTGATGCTCTATCCAATGAGCCAAACTGGTTAGGGCCACCCATGCACTTTCATGTTTAACTTAATTTAGTTCCAAAATGCATATAACATGAATGCTGGAGAAAGGTCCTGATGTGACTTTCAAAAACAAATGGATTCATAAGGGCCCCTACAGGCATGGTAACTTTGTGGTATCTCTGTATTTTTTTCAGTCACTAAGAAATATTATGTATGAGTGTCCAAGATAGGATCTGATTGCTCATTTGTAGATTCTTGGAATATGTAATGAACTCCTATTATGTACCTACCCATCAGTATCATATACCCTACTGGCAGGAGAGTGGATGAGAGAGACAAATTGGATACTATTGCTGATGTCCAACTATTTATTTGACAACTAATATCTAAAAGATGCACTAAGATCCTTGATCCCAGCCAAACTTCTTACCTCAATGTGATCCTCCAGAATTTTCCTGAATTTTTTTGTATTCTCCCAATTTTTCTCTTTCTCCCACACCCAACATCCATTCCTTCAGCAAGTTCTCCTGATTCCATGCTCTGAGCAAATACAGAAACTGACCCCTTCTTTCCACACTTGTCTGACCAACCTCATCTGTCACCTGGATGACTCTGCTTGCCTCCTCACTGGGCTCCCTGCCCTCCACCCAGCAGCCACACCGATGCTGAGGAATGTGGGTAAGATGAACATTCTGATTCCTTCCTTGAAGCAAGTTTTCCAGTCTGAATTGTTAACATAAACACACACACACACACACACACACACACACACACACACACACTGAAACCTGTAAAGAATTTTTGTGCGCTTATTTGAGCCAAACTGTTGACATATGCCCAATAACTTGAGATAATGCTCTGGAGAATGGCAGGTTACATCTGTATTTATACATTGCAAATCAAAGAAAAGAGATTTAGATGGGTTAGAGAGATAGGAGAAAGCAAAGCAGGGAAGCCTCTGGGATAGGATAAAAAAGTGAAATGATGGACATATGCTTCTTTTACATAGATGGATAGAGGATAGTTTGACATAATTAACAATTGATAACAATAACAATGAGGGAATGTCCAGGTGCCATTTGTTGTGCCCTGAGGGGTCAGGAAAAAAGAGAAGTTACAAGTTACCCAGATCTTTTGAAGATATGTTATCTTAGAGGAAAAAAGACAAATGGGCCCAGTAAAGATCTAAGTTGATCTTTGTCAGGGAAAATACTGGTCTAGGACAATACTGGTCTATAACCTGTTTGTAGTTAAATATTTAATTTTCAGACCATCTTTTGTGGTTATTTTAGGTCTCTGAGTTTGCAAGACCGCCATGCAGGCCTTCCCCGAGCTTGTCAGTTTAGCATATGTCCCTTTTCATCCACAGAATCTATGGCAGGAATGTGGGTAGGCTTAAAAGTTCTTTCTGAGTTTTATTTGTAGGTAAACAGCTTAATATCAATGCCCCAAACAAGGAACTTCTGGGTGGAAAGTTTTGGTTCACTTCACTAAACACAGATCACTCACACCCCACTCTAGCTCTTAACCTCCAGTGGCTCCCCAGTTCAATCAGAGCAAAGATAAAATTCTAGCCAATGGCACCTCCTTTCCTACTTCATCTCCTCTCATCTTTAACTCTGCACCAATCAGTTGGCCTTCTCCTTGTTCCAATGTTTTTGGATGGAAAAAAAAATAAAAACACCCCACACATGCCTTATTTGACTCTAACGTGCTATCACATTATTACTGTTGTTGCTGTGTGGGTTAATGGGTGACTCCCTCACCAGCATGCCATGTCCATGAGGACTGGGATTTTGTCTGTTCTGTCTCATACCTGCACCCCCAGTACTTAGTGTCAGCCGATGGTGAGCAGTAAGTTGGTCTTCTTTGATAAATGAGTAAAGAAATTCCAAATGTGATCATGGTTGAAAGGGTGAAATACGAAGCATCATCACTTCACATCACTGAGATTCTGACCTAGACTGAGGGACCAGGGAGACTTTCCTGAAGAGCAGCATCTAATAGAGGAAGAGCCCAGGTTAACCTAGAGCTGATGGGGGGTAAGAGAGGGGAGATAGGGGTAGATGGTGGGGGTTGGGGGGTGACAGAAGTAAGAGGTTCAGGCAGAGGGCACAGAAGGTGCAAAGGCCCAGAGATGGAAAATTTGAGTGAAGTAAATGAATTAAACTGACTCATTTGGGTGATTAAATGAACCAATACATCTGAAGTGCCCAGTGTGAAGGTAATTCAGGGTGGCAGCCTCGGTCTGTGCCCAGTAAGACCTGCATTCCAAAGCCACTTGTGTCCTAGCTAGCCTTGCAAAACCTGTTTCTCTGAATACTTATCTTAACAGGAGTTATAAACCATATACAGCCCTACAATGGGGTCTGGCTGCCAGCACCAGATACCAGGGTCTTGGTTGCTATCTCACTTCCCCCCATTACAACCATCACGGGGGCTGCAAAAGCCCGAAGAAGCTTGGTCAATATATGGGAGATACCACATTTGGTGTTCAGCTTTGGGTAGCAATTCTTCATGGCCAGCACGGGTGCTTCCTGTAATAAGTGTATTTTTTGAATATTCCAAGTATCTGTCTTCCTGCTGCCTGGAATATTTGCTGTAACATAAGTTGGTTCCCTGACCAAGAAGATGCCAGCCAAGCTGCCCCTTTGAGGCACCCTGGTGAGAGCAGGTGGGTAGGTCCACTCCACTGAACCCCCATGACGAAAGGAAAGGCACCACCAGAGGTTGACTGGGTCCCAGTCTTCACCAAGCTTAGACGAATTGGGCCATCCCATTAAGCTCCAGTGAACTCCAAGGAAGACAGAAAAGCCTTTCCTGGACCAGATGTCTGACTGGTGAGTTTCCCCAGGAAATCAGTCTGAGTCCAGGCCTGCATTTAGGAGCAGAATAGGAGACTGATCAGCTCTTAGGCAGTATTTACTGCCTCAGTTCAGGGACTTTCTGGGGTGGAAATCAAACTCAGACTGACTGGTGTGTGAATGTGAGTGTGAGCATCTGCATAAAGCAAAAGTTTCCTTGTGTTTGTCCTATGTCTCCATTCAAATGGGAGGGACTGCACACACAAACATGGGAAGTAGTTCCTCTAAGCCCACTGTCTTAGAATATATGCTAAAGAATTTTAAGAAGGGCCAAGACAACTGTTTGCACTGCTGATGCCTCTCTGTGGGACCAGGGTCCCCAACATATGTTCAATGATGGGAAACAGAAATTCTAGGCGTAGGAAATACATTTCCCCAAAATAGTTTCATTGGGGGAGAATGCTCAAATTCTGGGGAGGGGCAGTTCCTGAACCAGGGACAGAAACATTGCTCTTTGGTATAAACTTTTAGAATGTTGTGCTCACATGTGTAGGAGTGTTTGTTGATGTTTTGTGTCTCTTTTCTGTTTTTTTTTTTAATTTGTTTAATGATGGGGCAAGTCCCACTATGGGGAAGCCCAGTTATGTGTGGTGAGGCTGAACATATGACAGAAATTACAAGAACATTCCAACAGCTGCCAAGAATTTTTAATCTTGGGGACTCTTCCTGCTCTTCCTCTCAGGGTGTCAACCACTAGAAACTCTTAACTAGTGAGATTTATGTCTGTGTGTCTGTAATGTAATTTTGGCTTTCTATCTTTTAGTAACCTTAGTTTACTCTTCCCTGGTTTATGAATATAGAGACAAAAATTACATGGGGAAGTAGGAATTACAGGGGAAGTGAGCTATACAGGCTGTGTTGGGCAGTAAGGTTAATGTTTCCTGATAATGGGAAGTTCTTAAATGAGAATGAACTGCATTCCAAGGTTGACTCCCAAATTCCAGGGGCATGGAACTCGCAGCCAGGTTGGTGTGTCCTTTCTTTGAACAGAAAGGACAATCATGGTTAACAGCATAATTAATATTTCCTATAACCATAACTAGACCCCAATGCTCTGTTTTTCCCAATAACACTAGGAGGAACAGATCTGTAGATGTACTCTCTAGCAATGAAGTGGGGGAACTCCTGTTTTTATAAAGAAAAATAAAATAGTACTTTCACATTGAGGTATCTCTCTTACAAAACTGGTCAAGAAAAATGCTTTAGGTAATAATTGGCTTTAGAATATCAAAGTTATTAAAATATAATAAATACATGTAACTAAAGCAAATTATGATAAAGCTTTTCAGTAATAATTATAAATATGTTAATAATAAATATCCAGTCACCCAAGAGGAGATTGACTATGCTCTCTGTTGGAGGAAGGGGTCAGTCATCTTTCTTCCTGTAAAATTAGGAAAGTCTAAAAGAGAACAAGGGCAGACATAGAAATGAGATAGCTTGTCCTGCCTTCCCCTTTCTATGTGACCTGGGGACAATATGAGGTAACATCCAACTTGGCAATTTACAATCCCAGCATCCCCCTCAGGAGGAGAGTTGTCCTGATAAGGCTCCAACTACCCCTGAGGCTTCTGCACCACCAGAAACCAGCTTTTCTAGGTTTTGAAAGGAGTTGGTGCAGTGTGAAGAAGAAGAGAATAAGGAGAAGAAGGAGAAGGAGAAGGAGAAGGGCTAAAGCCTCGGCTGGAAGACCACTTGGCTTAGAAAACCAGCTAGACCCATTTTGGGGCCCACAAGTGTATACATAGACCCAAGTTAATGTCTATCTTGGGAATACTATTCTCAGGAAAAGAAGGGGGGATGATTTGAAGGTCAGCTATAGCTATCTGGGAAAGGGAACACCTGGCTGGCCTTAGAGTGCTTCTAACAGATATAAAATTTCCAAACCCAGGATCCCCAGTGGGATCATTTCAACAAGGCCCACTATGGGCACATGAGTGATATCAGGGAACTAATAATTAAAGGAATGATGGAAGCAGTTCACCACTCTCAGACCCTAAATAAAGCCTTTAATATTCAGCAAGGAAAAGAAGAAGGGCCTTCTGAATTTTACCAAGACTAAAAGATCAAATGAGAAAGTACTCTGGGCTATACCCAAACTACCTGTTGGGCCAAGAAATATTAAAAGTACATATTGTCACCAATAGTTGGCCTGACATCTCAAGAAAATGGCAAAAATTAGAGAACCAGAAGGATAGAAGTGCAGAAGAGTTGTTAAAAAAAGGCTCAGGCCAAAACCAGTTTGGCTCATTGGATAGAGCCTGTGAATTGAAAGATCCCAGGTTCAATTCTGGTCAAGGACATGTATCCTGGTTGCGGGCACATCCCCAGTAGGGGGCATGCAGGAGGTGGCTGATTGATGTCTCTCTCTCATCGATGTTTCTAACTCTTTATTCCTCTCCTTTCCTCTCTGTAAAAAATCAATAAAATATATATTTTTAAAAAAGGCTCAGAAGGTCTATGTACAAAGATAAGAAAGATGGAAACAGCTAACATAACATTCACAACTATAGAACAAGGGAAGGACTGGCCCTGGGGGCCATAAACAGAAGCCACAACAGTGTGGACATCCCAAAAAAGGGGAAGCTTATGGGTTAAAGAGAAAAAGAAAGAGACCCCACACTGAACATTTAGGATCCCAAGTATTTTCACCCCCTTCCCAAAGAACAGTTTCTTTACTTAACAGTCCTAATACTATCAGAAGCTGAACTCATTATCACCCAAACCCTAGCATGTTATCGCTAAAGGGAAATGTGGCAATTTTAAATTCAAGCAGCTGGGGCCTGGAAACTGCAGTCCTATAATGGGCTGCAGGGCCTGTTCCCTTCCCCCTCTGCCCTTTCTCCAGCCACATATGCCTAATTGGTAACTTAAAAAGTTTGGAGCATTGCTGGGTTAAATAGAAAAAAAAAATTAATACCTAGGTATCCTATATAATAAAAGCCTAATATGCAAATCTAGTGAATGGTGGAACAACTGGTCACTATGATGCATACTGACCACTAGGGGGCAGACAGTCAACACAGGAGCTTCCCCCAGCCTGCAGACCCCAGACCAGCCAAGGCAGGGGCCAGTGCCCTTCCCACCCCTTCCACCCCCAATTGCCCTACCAGTAGCCCCACAGATTGGCCCTGATCGCCAGCCAGGCCTGGGGACCCTACCTGTGCTTGAAATTAATACACGAGGCACCTAGTCTATAATAAAAGCATAATATGCAAATCAACTGAATGGCTGAACAGAGGAACAACAATCTGAATGAAGTTGGGGCTGCAAGGCCTATTCTTGCACAAATTTCATGTATCAGGCCTCTAGTTTTGAAATAACAGGATACTGAAACATTAATCTGAGTTTGTCTCCTCTAGAGACTCTAGAGGATAAAATTGAATCTGTTAATGAATAAGTCTTGTATTTTATTTGTAATCTCTTAAAAATATGAATGTATTGCTAACCTGAGGAATGTTAATTACTTACTTGTCACCTAAAAATTAAGTTTCAAAATTCTAACTAATTGAAAAGAAAGTATAGTTTTGCTGTAATAGAAAAAGCATAAGGCATGGAAATGCCTATTGAAGGAAAAAGAAGGTGGTTTCTAAAGCTGGTTATTTCTGAAAGTTATAAGGTTTCTGATAAAAATATTTATAAAAGTTGTAGAACTTTTATAAAAAGAAATGTTAAAAGAAAATTGAATAAATAACATAGGCCAGTAAACCAGGATAAGTAAAATAGGGAAACTGAAATAAACAGTAATTTGAAACCACCTATGAAATCATATTTTCCCTAAACCAAGGACACTTCAGAGTAAATGATTTGCATTTTGCCTCCCTAAACAGAGGGTAAATAGCTTACATCAATGTGCTCAGGGAGACTGATAGCAGAAATCCAATTAATGTCATTTGCTGTCCACACCCAAGGACAAGTTAAGTTAGAAAATAAATCTTATTTTAGTTAGTTCTTTTCTAGTACAATGGTTATGTTATATTAATCAGGTATATAATTTTTAAAAAGGCCATCTTTTAATTATGGAAACTGCAGTTTGCTAGCCTTATGTTTGTGTCTGATATACTTTGATATATGATCTTTTGGTAATATCAAATTTGACAATCCTTTAAGAATTTGAATTTTAAGAAACTTTCTCTGGACCTAGAATTGGCATTAGATCATCCCAATAGGCTCTGAAATGCCTTGAATGCTTGTTTTCTCTCTCATGAGAGGAAATTTTATACTGCAGGTACATAGGAACCTTTGTCAAATCTATAATAATAAAAGCATAGCATGCTAATTAGACCAATGTCCTTCTGGACTACCTTCCAGATGAAGCTGGGGGCCTATAGCTGCAAGATTGAGGCAGCCACCGCAGCTGGTGAGAGGGATCCAGGCAGCCACTGTGGCTGTGAAGGCCTAGTCTTGCACGAATTTCGTGCATTGGGCCTTTAGTACAATTATAACTACTGGTTATCCTATTTAATAATAACCTAATATGCTAAGTGTCTGGTCATCTGGTCGGCCATTCAACCAATCAGAAGATCTTAAAGCAAATTAGTGTATTTTTCTCCCTATATGATCCCTCCAAAATTTGGTAATTCTTTTTTTTTAATATATTTTATTTTTTTACAGAGAGGAAGGGAGAGGGATAGAAAGTCAGAAACATCGATGAGAGAGAGACATCAATCAGTAGCCTCCTGCACGCCCCCCACTGGGGATGTGCCCACCACCAGGATACATGCCCCAGACCGGAATCGAACCCGGGACCTTTCAGTCCGCAGACCGGCGCTCTATCCACTGAGCCAAACCGGTCTCGGCCAAAATTTGGTAATTCTTAATGAGTTAATCATGGCAACCTATTTCTTCGCATAAATTCAATAAGACCAGTTTCCAACGGTGGTTTTATTGACTGAAAACTTTGACTGGAGCAGTGTTCTCAACCTTCCTAATGCCTGGACCCTTTAATACAGTTCCTCATGTTGTGGTGACCCCCAACCATAAAATTATTTTCTTTGCTACTTCCTAACAGTAATTTTGCTACTGTTGTGAATTGTAATGTAAATATCTGTGTTTTCTGATGGTCTTAGGCGACCACCATGATGGGGTCGATGGACCCCCAAAGGGGTTGCAACCCACAGGTTGAGAACCGCTGGACTGGAGTGTCATGTTTAAAAGAGTCACTTTTGGACTCTGAGGACTTGAAGCCAATAAGAGTGTCATGGTATCTTGCTTGGTAGCCCTGAAAATTGATGATGCCGATATGTCAAACCCATATCCTGCCATTTCTGGTGGTCGGTCAGAGTGGAAGGGGAGCAGTGAGGGCACCTCTGCATCCGTGCCAAACCCCCATGTACTCTAGGCCATGACAAGTAGGAGGGCTGCTGAGGTGAGCCTTAAAGCCGAGGGCACAGGTCTGGATGGAGCCGCTGCAGGTTCAGATCTTGGTGAGAAATTCACCTAACCCAGCAGATATTGCAAGCAGGCCTGATGGCAGATAGATGGCGTGGTTTCTCTGCCCTGAGGGGTACATTGAGACTCAATCATGAAATTTCAGCAAAGACAGTTTCCATTCTTGTTGTGTTTATGCGAACAATCAGGCTAAATTAAAACTAGACTTAGTGCCATAGGTAAATTGGTCTTAATTTGGCTTTTTAATAAAAATAAGTGTGATTTTAAGGAGAAAAATTCTATTTCAATAGGAAATTATTAGAACTGAAATGTTTTCTTTTCCCTTTCACTAGACTATTTGTTGCAATTCTTGCTGTTATGATTGCTCACTAATACTAAATTTTATAATACAGTTTGTCTCTGCCAGGTCACAAGCCCACCTCCTTCTGTGCCCAGGCCTCATCATCCCTCTGGCAGAGAGCAAGGATATCTTAGCTCTGAAAAAAACCTTCACCCCTCCTCAGCATGGAAGCAGTTAAGAGACCACTGACACCCCTTTTCCCTGAAAGAATTCAGAGCCAAGATCCTTGAGGGGATGTGTTAGGCAGTTAGAAAGACATGAGCAGAGCAAAGATGATGAGCCAACTAAAGGAGAAATGGATGGGACCCTGATACGTGCTTCTCAACTGCTCTAAAACTAGAAATGAAGAAACCTGTGTAGACTCTCCCTCTTCCTTCCTCTAAGAAAGACTACAGATTTTAGAACAGCTGATAAAGATAGATTCAGTAAGCCCTGAAGCTCCAAATGTTACTCCAGACCAGATCTCTGGACTGCCGTTAAAATCCTTTAGGTCAGAGGTCGGCAAACTCATTAGTCAACAGAGCCAAACATCAACAGTATAACTATTGAAATTTCTTTGAGACCCAAAATTTTTAAACTTAAACTTCTTCTAATGCCACTTCTTCAAAATAGACTCGCCCAGGCTGTGGTATTTTGTGGAAGAACCACACTCAAGGGGCCAAAGAGCTGCATATGGCTCACGAGCCACAGTTTGCCAACCACTGCCTTAGGTGAAAAATACTTGAGCTACTGACCCCTATATCAACCCTACTCCATAATTTTGAGTCTCCTATTAAATCCTCAAGGCTGTAAATAAACTTGTGGATTAAGAGGGGGAAGGGAGAAGACAATTTGGTCTGTGCCTAGTCAAACCTGCATTCTGACTCCTCCGCTTGTGTCCTAGCTAACTTTGCAAAACCTGTTCACCTGAACGCTTATCTTAACAGGAGCTATAAACCATGTACAGCCCCACAACACAGACTGACTGCCAGAGCCAGACAACTGGGGTCGTGGTCTCGATCTCACTTTCCCTCTTACACCCATCATAGAGGCTGCAAAAGCCCACAAAAGTCTGGAAACCTGGTCCATATTTGCAACACAAAGAAACTAGGGAGATAAAATGGAAAGCTCCACCACATTTGGTGTTCAGCTTTCCATCTCAATTCTGCAAGAACAGCACCAGTGCTTCCTGTAATAAAAAATGCATTTTCTGAATCTTTCAAAGTACCTGTCTGTTTTGTCTTCCTGCCACCTAGCAATCTTGTTGTAACACCAGTACACAGTGCCTACTGAAAACAAACAAACAAACAAAAAGGATAGCTGTTGTCATTATTGCACTGCACATGTTCAGAATCTGCCCACTTGAAAACAGCAATAATAGAGAAAGTGTTCTTCCTTTCCCAGACAAGCAAGCAATTCTTTAAAAAAAATCTTTATTCTTCAGATTATTATAATTGTTCCCCTTTTTTCCCTCCATAGCTCCCTTCTACCTGGCTCCCAACCCTCCCTCGGCCATTACTTCTCCCCTCCCATTGTCCTCATCCATAGGTATATGATTTTTGTCCAGTCTCTCCATGCACCCCCTCATCCTCTTCCCCCTGAGAATTGTCAGTCTACTCCCTTTCTATGCCCCTGATTCTATTACATTCACCAATTTATTCTGTTCATCAGAATTTTTATTCTCTTGATTTTTAGATTTTCTTGATAGATATGTATTTGTTGTTCATAATTTTTATCTTTACCTTTTTCTTCTTCTTTCTCTTCTTAAAAAATATCTTTCAGAATTTCATATAATACTGGTTTGGTGTTGATGAACTCCTTTAGCTTTTTCTTATCTGTGAAGCTCTTTATCTGACCTTCAATTCTGAATGATAGCTTTGTTGGGTAGAGTAATCTTGGTTGTAGGTTCTTGCTATTCATCACTTAAATATTTCTTGCCACTCCCATGTGGCCTGCATAGTTCTGTTGAGAAATCAGCTGACAATCATATGGGTGCTCCCTTGTAGGTAATTAACTGTTTTTCTCTTGCTGCTTTTAATATTCTCTCTTTATCTTTTGCTCTTGGCATTTTAATTATGATGTGTCTTGGTGTGGTCCTCTTTGGATTCCTTTTGTTTGTGGTTCTGTGCACTTCCTGGACTTGTAAGTCTATTTCTTTCACCAGGTGGGGGAAGTTTTCAATCATTATTTCTTTAAATAGGTTTTCAGTATCTTGCTCTCTCTCTTCTCCTGGCACCCCCATAATTCAGATGTTGGTACTCTTGAAGTTGTCCCAGAGGCTCCTGACACTATCTTCACTTTTTTTTTTATTCTTTTTTCTTTTTGCTTTTCCAGTGGAGTGTTTTCTGATTCTTTGTATTTCAAATTTTTTACTTGATTCTTGCATTCCTCTAGTCTGCTGTTAGGTCTCTATATAATATTTTTTATTTTAGTCAGTGTATGTTTAATTTCTAGTTGGTCCTTTTTCATCTCTAGTTGGTCCTTTTTTCTCTCCTTTTGGGTCTCACTAAATTTATCCATCTTTTCCAGGAAATTTTTGAAAAGCCTTATAACCATAGTTTTGAACTTTATATCCAGTCATTTGTTTTCCTCCATATCTTTTGTTTGTGATCTGTTCCTTTGTCTCCACATTTTCGCTGCTTCCCTGAGTTGGTAGAGTAGCTTTGTGTGCTAGGTGTCCCATATGGCCCAGTAGCTCTGCCTCCCCGGTTACCTGAGGTGGACTCTCTTGGTGCACCCCTTTGTGGGCTGTGTGGACAGCCTGTTGTAATTAAGTCTTGATTGTTGTTGGTATCTGGAGGGAATTGACCTCAAAGCCAATTGGTTGTGAGGATCAGCTATTTCTATGCCAGGAGAATTTCTGTGCTGGAGTCAGCCTTATGATATAAGACTTGCAAAATTGCAAAAGTCTTTCTGTTCAGCTTGGGTGGGGCGGAGTCTCAGGGCTGAGCAGAGACAGCCTTGGCTTCCTGTCAGCCCCATTCTACATGGCCCCTGGGTCTCAGTGTCTCTCAGTAATTGCTGCAGCACTCTCTGTGCGCATGTGCAGTTGGGAGGTACTGTCTCCCTCCTGCTACAGAAAGCCAGTGGCACAATCAGGAGTCAGCTATCTGTGCACTCCTCCAGACCTCTACCTTTCATGCGCAACTCCAGATCTCTGCCTTTCCTGGTTCCCTGAGTTTCCATGTGCTATGGAAACCCCTGTGAGTTTGGGTCCCCAGGGTCTCACCCGAAACTGTTTTTTTCTGCTAGAGAAAGCCAGTGGCACAATCAGCAGTCAGCCCTCTGTGTGCACCCTCTTGCGCCTCTAGACCTCTGCCTTTTCACAGCTCCCCTAAGTTTCCACCCACTCCCCCTCTTCACAACAGTCCAGACTCCCCCCCCCCCCGTATGAGTCTCACCCAGAACAGGGGTTCAGTGCAGTCAGGAGTTTCAGTCTCTCTCCCACTAGAGGAAACCAGCCAGACACTCCACCATCGGTTCTCTTCTAGTGTGTGTCTCTGTATCTCAGCTTTTTGCAGTCTCCGTGAGCTCCTCCCTTTCCTTCTAGATGTAGAATTTCCACTCAGCCAGCTTTGCTGTGGTTCTGCATGATGTCCATTTTGTCTTTTATTTTTATTTTATTTTTTTAATATATTTTATTGATTTTTCACAGAGATGAAGGGAGAGGGATAGAGAGTTAGAAACATTGATGAGAGAGAAACATCGATCAGCTGCCTCTTGCACGCCCCCTACTGGGGATGTGCCCACAACTAAGGTACATACCCATGACCGGAGTCGAACCTGGGACCCTTCAGTATGCAGACCAACGCTCTATCCACTGAGCCAAACCAGTTTCAGCCCTTTTTGTCTTTTAGTTGTAGTTTTGAAATTGTTGTGTGAGGCAGCAGTTTAGGTGTTCACCTATGCCACCATCTTGGATTCTCCAAGCAAGCAATTCTTGACATCAATACTTGATTACACCTTGACTGTAGTATAAGTGACAAGCAATAAACCACACATATGTAAAATGTACAATCTGATGAGTATTCATAGGCATACAAACGCCATGTCACCCAAAAGTTTCTCATGTGCCTTTGTAATACCCTTCTCTGCACCCCACTCTACAGTCATCAGGCAATCACTCATCCTATGTGTCTTGATTGATTATTTTGCATTTTCTAGAATGTTATATACATGGAATAACATGGTATGTTCTCCTTTTTGTCTGGCTCTTTTCAGTAAGAATAATTATTTTTATAAGGTAAAAATCTTATAACAAGATATTAATCCTTTTAAAGTGAACATTTCACTGGTAGTATAGCCACAATGTTGTTCAGCCTCCATGTTACCTAGTATTAAAATAATTTCAGCACCCCAAATAAAATACTACCCAATGAGAGGTTGCTCCCATAACCCAACTCCTATCCCTCAAAACCACCAATTTGAATTCTGTCTCCTTCTTTTTCTTGTCCCTTGTTTTTGGTACTATCTACCCTGCCAGCCTGTACATCTGGGGTTTCACTTGTCCCAATGTCAGGGCACTAATCTAACCCTTCAAGACATTATTCTTTCTCTGAACCTCATTTCTCACCCCTCACATCCATCTAGCTCTGGGGGAATGGCACCCTAATAGCACTGCACCAGCTCAAGTGGCTGCTTTGGTTGCAAAGTCTGGTTTATGGTGCTTATTGTTCTATTTCAAGTGCTTCCTGGTATGTAGGAAAGGCTTTCTATGGTATATCTGACATTGAGAAGTCTTTTCCACTTGTTTTCTAACTATTCTGAGCAATTTATTGCTATTTTCCATGGAATTCCTGGAGGTTTCTTGCAGTGTCCTATAATTGGCTTTCTGCTCTACTAAGGGACTTGCCCACGTTATACAAACACCTTTCTACACTTCTTGGAAGTTGAGAACCAATATACAATCGTCTTCAAACTATGGTTTACAGTTTACTGATACTTTCCAGTTAATTCTGGTGGTTTCAAGGACTGGTTCAATGTGCTCATTGCTCCATTTCAAGAATTTCCCGCATTATACAAAACCCTTTCTATGCTATACCCTGACATTGAGAGGTAATTTCCACTTGTTCTCTAAGTATTCTCTCCAGTTTCACTGTTATTTTCCATTCATTTCCTGGTTCATGCAGTATCCTATAATTGGCTTTCTGCTCTAATTAAGGGACTTGCCAGCTTTGTTCAATCTTCTTTCTACACTGTTCTCTGATGTTGAGAACAGAAATACAATTGTCTCCCAACTATGGTTTACAGTTTACTACTACTTTTCAGTTAATTATAGTGGTTTGAAGGACTGGTTAAAGGTGCTTATTGCTCTAATTCAAGATTTTCCCGCATTGTATGAAACACTTGCTATGCTATATCCTAACATTGAACAAATCTTTTCCACTTGTTCTCTAACTATGCCATTCAATTGCCTGCTTTTTCCTCTCTTTTCCTGGTGGTTTCTTGCAGTGTCTTATAATTGGCTTTCTGTTCCACTTAAGGGACTTGCCAGTTTTGTTCAAACACCATTCTACATTGTTCTCTGCAGTTGAAAACTGATATACACTTGTCTCATATCTACATTTTACAATTGAATGCTACTTAGTGAATTCTAGTGGTTTCAAAAACTGTTTTAATGTACTTATTGCTCTGTTTCCAGGATATCCCGCATTGTATGAAACCCTTTCTAAGCTATATCCTGAAACTGAGAAGTAATTTTCACTTGTTCTCTAACTATTCTGTCCACTTAAGGGGCTTCCCAGCTTTATTCAAGCAGCTTCCTACACTCTTCTTTGTAGCTGAGAACCCTTATACACGTATCTCCCTACTACAATTTATAGTTTAATTCTACATTTCCGTAATTGCCATTGTTTACAAAACTGGTCTAAAGTGCTTATTTCTCTATTTCCAGGATATCCCACATTGTACGAAACCCTTTCTATACTATATCCTAGCGTTGAGAAGTAATTTACACTTGTTCTCTAACTATTATGTCCAATTTATTGTTATTTTCCACTCAGTTTTTGGTTCTTGCAGTGTCCTATAATTGGCTTTCTTCTCTACTAAGGGACTTCCCTGCATGATACAAATCCCTTTCTACACTCTTCTCAAAAGTTGAGAATTGATATACAATTGTCTCCCAACTATGTTTTACAGTTTACTGTTACTTTTCAGTTAATTCCAGTGCTTTCAAATAGATCTTAAATGTGCTTATTACTCTATTTCAAGGATTTCCCCCATTGTACAAAATACTTGCTATGCTGTATCCTGACACTGAGAAGTCCTTTCCACTACTATGTTCTCTAACTATTCTAATATCCTGCTTTTTCGTCTCATTTCCTGGTGGTTTCTCACAGGGTCTTGCAATTGGCTTTCTGCTCTACTTAAGGGACTTGCCAGCTTCGTTCAAATTCCTTTCTACACTTCTCTGTGGCTCCACTTGTCCCAATGTCAGGGTACTAATCTAACCCTTCAAGACATTATTCTTTCTCGGAACCTCGTTTCTCACCCCTCACATCCATCTAGCTCTGGGAGAATGCACCCCAATGCCACTGCACCAGCTCAAATGGCTGCTTTCTCAACAGGTAGGGCATCCCCTCTTGTGTTCCTCAGCCCAAACTAAACCCACACTTAGAGAGCCTTCCTATACTACACCCCTAGGTGCCATTGAACTCATAAAATGCCTCACACCCCCAAACCTCCCAAGCTTTACAATTTCTCATCCTGACTCTGAGTGAACCCTATCCCTCCATGACTCCTTCCTATGTTGCTTTCTGCTTACCCACAATCCAACTTTGGCCAGGTCTCCAAAACTTTCCACCAAATACCCAAGAAGCCACAATGAGCAGGAAACAAAACAGAACTAGAGAAGAGACTTATTTCTATCTCCCAGGTTCTGCTTGTTGACACTTTAAGGCCAGACACATAGAGTTTGCAAAGCAACAATAATAAAAAAGAGAATGAGGACACTGATGTTTGGCCTGAGCTCTGGTCATGGAGGGCTGGAAACAGGGTCATGCAGTGTAAGCCTACAGGTGGCTGACATCACAAGGACATGCATGTTTACTGGAGTGGCTCTTTTATGACTGAATATTTATTTAATTCTCTGCGAAGAACAATATCACAGAAAATTAAATGAATATTCAGTCATAAAAGAGCAACTCCAGTAAACATGAAGTGAAAATGAATATGGGATGAGAACACTTTTGATGGTTAAGTTGCGTCTTCTCAGATCTGGGGCAAAGGCCACTCAGAGACATCCTGGGAAAGATCTGGGAAGTCAGGCCATCTCCTGCTGTGAAGACCATGTCAGAAGAGAGGAAGAAAGTGGGAAATGTTTATTTGGAGGATTGTAGCCACATAACAAAATAAATGAGAAAATTTGAAAATATGGAAAGGACCAACACTGGAAGCTTACAGGTTCAGCTAATTACACATAGATGATGTCTAAGTAAAACTTGAGTCATATAGATGTAGAGAGGCCAGAAAGTCTTTATTCAAAATCATGCAATAGGGCAGTGAGATTGACCTCAACACCACTAAAATAAAAGGCTGGGGAAATTTTAAGAATAGGAGAAGGAATCATAGGCATCTGCATTTGCTAAGTGGGTTTATAAAAAAGATAAATAAAACTCATGAAATCTTGACAGGAGAGTTTTCATTGTAGAGAGCCCTTGGGAAGGCACATGAGCGTTTCTTTAATTATTGTCAGCTGAATCCAGTGGCATTGGCAGAGGCAGGTGTGTTGTCAGTCTGACCTTCAGTTCAGGCACCAGGGGGTGGGTTTCATTATCTAAATCCAGCCAAGCACCAGGAACAAACATGATTATCTGGACCCACTCAGAAGTGACGATTACAAAGAAGCCACAAGAATGCACATAATCCCCTTTGTCTTGGGCTTTATTTTGCTGTTTAAAATAAATGCACTGTATTGACTCAGGGTCACTGTCTCTCCATCAGAGGGTAGCTGTTCCATCCGACCCCAGCTTTTCCTTCTATCTCTGTGTCTGTCTCTTTCTTTCATTTTCTCAATCCCCAGCCACCCAGTTCCCACATGTTGAGAACCGCTAGCAGGGTCGCCTAAGACCATCGGAAAACACAGGTATTTAGATTATGATTCATAACAGTAGTGAAATTACAGTTATGAAGTAGCAATGAAAATAATTTTATGGTTGGGGGTCACCACAACATAAGGAACTATATTAAAGGATTGAAGGGTTAGAAAGGTTGAGAACTACTGCTCTAGACAGATATTCTATGAAAACATCACTAGCAAGAAGTTGTGTGTGTGTGTGTGTGTGTGTGTGTGTGTGTGTATGTTTAAATATGTTTTTATTGATTTCAGAGAAAGGAAGATAGAAGGGGAGAAAGAATAACATTGGTGATGAATGGGAATCATTGATCAGCTGCCTTGTCATCTCCAAAGAAGAGTATTTTCATCCTATCACATATATGAATGGTGTCATTCAATTTGGCCTGATTAATGACTTAAGTGCAGAAGAACTGACATTCACCTTATAGTTTGCTCTGGTGCAGGTTTTTCTATGAAACCTGAGATAGGAGATTTCACAGGCTCTTGAGATTAGGCGGCCTCACCCTCACACTTCACTTGCAGTCCCTCTAACGTTGGGTGATGTCCTCCTCTCAAAGAGATTACAGGTCTTCATCAGGTCAAAATTAGCTCCATAAAAGGTGAAGTCATTTATAATTCTATGGGCATCAGTTTGAACTAAGACATGTGCTAAATTCTTGTTTGTATTGCCAATGTATCTAATTCTATTTTATTGAAAAAATGACAGAGTGCTACTGAACTTATGCAAATAAGTTGCTGGCCATAAACATAATAGTCCAGAGGGCATTAGTAATTTTTTGAGAGAAGTCAAACAGGATACAAAAATCACTGTTGCATCACACATACCTGTTCTCTTGTCTATTCCCACCATCACAAGTATCCAGGTACCCTCCACAGGTCTCCCTGGAAACGGGAGAGAGCTCAGATTCCTGTGAGCTTATATCTTATTCCTGCAACTTATCACATAATGACTATCCATCCTGTGAAGCACATGGTGTCCCTCTATTGTGGAGATGTGCAAATGGGACCACCAGAGATGAGATCCAATGTGGAATGTTACCTTATGTCAACAATAATGACAATGCCAACTCACATTTTTTTACTATTTATTGATTCAAAGCAAGTCTTCTAAGCAATTTCCACCACCAGAAGAAATCTAATAGGTGATTTTTTTATTATTTTTTTTAAATTTAAGAACATAAGAAAGGGGAGAAGGATCACTAGAACTTGACATCTAATTTTACAGGTGCACTTTCAATGGAGCTGACGGGGTTGGAGACTTTACACTGGTAGTTCCCAGCATCTTCTCTCCTGACAGGGTCTATGGTGAGGCTTCTGTGATCCTGGGACAGCTTCATCCTCTTCCTGAGCCGCAGACTTGCAGCATTGAATAACCAGTTGGTGGAGCTCGCATTTGTGTAACAAGTCATGACCACAGCCTCCTTATTCTCTGTGACTATGGTGTTGCTAGCTAGGAGTGTGGGCACACTCACTGGCCCTGTGAAGAAATAGAGGGTGAGAATGATTGAGTGTGGGCTTGGGACCTGGAGCCATGCTTCTACCTCAAAGATCTCAGCCCTGATTCTGATTGTTCTGAGGGTAATTTGGTTCCACAGCAAAAAATTAATTAATTCTAAATTTGCCATCAATACCCAAAACAAATCTACCCCTCTGAACTTAAGACCCCTAAGAAGGAAGGATGAGAACCAATGATTGACCTAGGGATCCAAAGACATCTAATAAGGCCCTCGGTGTAGAGGCATAGTTAGGGCCATGGTTGCAGATAGATCTCAAGTACCTCAGTTCAACTTCTCACAGTTTGTGTGACTCTGCTTAGAGACTGTATCTCCCTGTGCCTCAATTTCCCATCAATGGAGTAAAATGAACATTTGACAGCCAAGTTGCTAATGTATTAATCATAAAATATTCACATTATCTAATATAAATATTGGGAAGGCAAACTGCTCAAATAAGAGGCATTTGTTATTGATGAACTTCACGAGAGAATGCCTTGAGCAGATACCTCCTGGATGAGCAGCTGTTAGGAGCATCTTTCCTCCTGTTCCACCTTTGGGACCTTACTCTTCTCTGGACTCTCCTAATCCCCCATAATAGTCAGCTAATAATCTGTGTAGCTTGTCCAGTTGTGCTCGCCACATACAGTCTCAGGTGAAGGGACAGATTCCATCCTTGCCCAGACGTGGCTCTTAGGGTTAAACCCCTACTGGTAACAAGCTCAAGAACCTTGTGACTCTGGCACATAGGAAACTGTAGCTCTCTCTTAGCCCTTCCTAGGAGGCAAAACACAACCAGACACAGGCTCCCCAGGGCCTCTGGTGTCAGGACATTGTGACAGGGGCCTTATGAGGGGCTGCCCCTACTGAGCTTCTCTGTGAAGAACCCAGGAAGCCTCCCAGGCCAGGTCCTTACAGAGTCCTGCAGGGTCTATCTCAGGGTCATGATCAGGGAAAGCAAGCCAGGGACCTGGAATGATACTGGTCTCTCTCTGCTGACTCACTGCGATCAAACTGGCTCTTCTCTCTGGGGAGAATGTCTGCAGGGCTGGAAACTATGAAGGGAACTCTGACCTTAGTCTCCACTGGGTGTGTCCTGCACTAAATGCCCAAACCCAACCTGAGACATCATGCAGAGGGGGATGGAGGAGAGTCCAGGGCTGGCAGTCCCATACGTGAAGTAGAATTCATCCCATCCAACATCTAGAGGTCAGAGAGCAATCACTCACGGTATACATTGAGCCGTCCAAATGCTGCTTCTGTTTTTGAATTTCGAAGGATGGCTATCACAGTGTAGATTCCTGTGTCCTTTAGGGTGACGTTCTTTATGATCAGGACTCCTTTAAGATTTGCTCCCTCACGACCACTGTATGCAGACCCTGTTCTATATCGTTTTAAGTGACTTACATACAGAATAAAATTTTTGGAGATCGTCTTTTCACCCCTGTACCACATGAAGCGAGCAACATTGGGAGGTGTATTGCAGGTACGTAGAACCACAGTATCCCCTTCCACAGCATTGGTTGAGTCAATAGCAAATTGCGCAGTGGTGGGCGGAATCCAGAAGGCTAAGAGAAGGACTAGAAAGAAAGAGAGAAATTGATCAGTATTTTGATCTATGTATTGGGATCGAGAGATGAGGCATTTCTCTTCATCTCTCTGCCTTAGTCTGTGTGTGAGTTTGTGTGTACATCTCCTTAGTCAAGGTCAGCAACATGGCCTCAGAATCTATGCTTTTTGTTTTTAATTCTCTTTCCCAGCTGTCTGTGTGCTGTCCTCCTTCCTGCCCTCAAATCCCTGTTGACACTCAGCAGCCTTCTTAGAAGACCTTCCCTGACCACGTCCTCTAAAGACCCTCTATCTTCACTCTCTGACCTGACCTGACCTCTTGGCTACCTGATCTCTTCTCCTCTCTTTTTCCCCCTATAGTAGATCTCTTCTCCTTTCTTTTTCCCCCTATAGTGTGAGCTGCATATGGGCAGGGGGTTTTGTGATCTTATGCCCCCAGTGCCTGCAATAGGCTGCAAACACCTGTGGGTGCAGGAATGAGTGTTCCCAGGCTTGACCACGTCCCATGTTGTATTTTCCCATATTTGTAGTTGTTGGTGGGGACAACATTTAGCACCCAATTAAAATGTTTCTGCTATCACCTGAAATAAATTATTATTACTGTGGTCAGTTATCAAAATTCAATACTCAGTGATGAATAACTTACCAATGAAAGGCAATTGAGGTTTTCCTGCCCCTCACCCTTTCACATCATGAGATTTTCCTGTTGCTGAGTCCCCTCTCTCATCCGACTCTGCACCCCTGTCCTTTCACTCAGGTCCAAAGACAAGTCCTTCCTCTCATCCCAGAGTGCTGTCCTCCCCCAGGAAATCTTGGTTACTCTCCGACTTCCAACTGCCCTTCCATTCCCAGGGATTGTCTTCTCCTTACCAGCCAGCAGGAGCCCCAGCCAGGGGACAAGTCCTCTGTGGGCAGAGGCTGCAGAGAACTCCATGATGACTGTTGCCTGCTCTGTCCCTTCCTCTGAGAGAAGAGCTCAAGGTCCAGTAAAGCTCCCGGGCACCTCTGTCGAGACTGGTGGGATGTGCTGTCCCTCCTTCTTGTGTGCTGAGCCTTCTCCTGGGTCATGTGGGCCAGGGCGGGGTCAGGGTACAGGACCCTCCCTCTCCCTTCCCTCAATTTGCTAACCCTGTTGCCCCTTTCAGATTACCTTTACTCTGTATTTTGGTTCTCTGGAAACTGTTGAAGCCTCTGACAACACACACACACACACACACACACACACACACACACATACACAAGCACAGGCACACTATTTCCAAAAAAGCACTAGCCTAGGGCATCTGGTTTCTGGACGTTCTCCACCGCTCCCTCCAGCTGCCTTCCCCACAGCCCTCTGTCTTTCACATTTGACTTTTTCCTTCAGAGCAAGAGGTCTGGGCTCCCCTCAGGAAAATTGTTACAGGAATGCCCCGGCTCTACATTGTATCTCCTGTGAAACTTTGTAAGGATTGGGATGCCCAGGTGATATTTTAGAAAGGCTGCTTCAACAGCTGCCTCGCTTATATGGATACCAGGATGAGACCCAATGATGTGAGAATGGGAGCCCTTCCCCTCTCCTGTGCACAGGGAGGGTCTCCACATCCTGTTAAAATTCAGATTCTGACTCTGTAGATGTGCAGTGGACCAGAGACTCTGAATCTAACAAGCCCTGAGGGGAGGTGGGTCTTACTATCCTTTGGAGCCCGCTTGCAACAGCAAGGCCTCTGCCGTCTTGGCCTTCAGTCTGTCAGCACCACACAGAGAGCCTCATGGGCCCCAAATCTGGGGATTATTTCTGGTGACACAGAAACCCAGATGCTCACCAGATCTTCCCCGTGTTCTCAGATGCCCTGGGAAGGTTGGATTTCCTCTCAGCAGGAAGGTCACAGAGGCCACTGGGAGTGAAAAGGGGTTAAGCTGGATGATGACTGCAGAAGGGACCCTACTTCTATCTCAGGTTTTCACCAGCCTGGCCATTGCTTCCAGGGACAGAGACCCCATCACCATGGGTCTCAGAAGGATTTGCAGTTTCCAGGTATGAAGGGTAAGATGTTCTGTGTGCCCTGGGAAGAGAGGACTGTGGTGGGAGCTTAGGTAACTGTGGGCTACAACGTCCTTAGGGAATGTTTTCAAGGAGGTCCTCTCTCTCTTTGTTGGTTAAGTCTATATATATCCTCCCTGATTGTTCGGGCAATCTATCTTCTGCCTGGGGGAGGTTTCTGAGGTCACCTTGCCTTGCCCATGTGTGGTTCCAGTTTTGAGTTGGGGAGCAGCATAGAGATCCCTGAAAAAGCAGCTGCCCCTAGACCTTGTCAAGGTAAGAAATGTCCAAACCTGTAAAGGATTGTTATAAGCATTTCAGCTGAATTGATGTTCATATGACTGCAAGCAAGAACTCAAATCCTGAGAAGAACAGTAGTTTTGCAACTTTATACACTAGAAGCCCAGTGCACAAATTCGTACAGTGTGGGGTCCCTCAAGGTGGCCTTGGGGGATCTGGCCCCAGCTCATGTCCCCAACTTCGCAGCCCCCCAGCCCATCTGCCTGGTCTGACCCTGCCCACACACCTGCTCCACCATCCCACTGCAGTCCTCCTCTTGTCGGGGCCCTTAGGGGGTGGCAGCTCATTGCCAATGTTGGCCATGTTCCTAACAACACCTGAGGAGACAATTTGCATATTAGGTTTTTATTATATAGGATTATAATAAATGAAAAGAAAGTTGCATGGAATCCATTAAGAATTGAGGGAAAGCATAGGAGGGAAATCTCTAGAATTGAATAAAAAGTAAAATGGAGAAACACATTTTTTTTTACAAGGGAGGATCCTGGATAGTTAATATTTACAGCAGGTACAGAGGCTGTACTGGAACCAGGGAACACGAGAGCTCTCTGGTCTTCTAATCACCTCCCAGAGGCTCTGCCTTCAATTGGTCTAGCAAAGAACATTGCTCTGATGGGTGAAAGGTATGTTGTCCATGATGCATAAGAACAGGGAAAGGGCTCACTTAAGGTAAAGTCTGACATTTGCTAAGGAAGCTGTACGCCTGGGATATGACTACCTGCCATCACTTGCCCAGTTAGGCATTTGTGATCAGACCATACTGCGCAAGTTACTTTTGGTCACTGAACTTGTCAGGCCTGCCATGTCGCCCCCTGGGCTTGTCAGGTTTCTTGAACGGCCCCTTTTTCATTCACAGTTTTAGGAAAGAGCAGGTGAGACAGCACAGGCATGACAGAGGAGCCCAGAGAAACCTATTGGAGCAAAAAATGGAAATCAATCTTCTTTTGCACCTGCTTAGCCAAAGCCCAGTTCAAGTGTGGATTTCCTGTGTTTTATAGGTGCACCTCAAGGTTGACCCCTGGAAGTAAAAAGAAGACCTGCAGGCAATGTCAGGTACTGCACTAGGAATGGAGACCAGACTCCAGAAGGTGGGAGCTCACTATAAGCCCTGGACAGAGGTTGTCTGTGACCTCTATACTAAGAGACAGCCATCTGGGACCGGGTTCCTGTGTGTCTCATACCTCCTGACTCCATCCCAGGACAGGCTGGGCCCAGTGAGAGGACTGGCTTTGTCCAGAGTATTATGAAACCAGTTTCTGGAGAGCTGTCCTCTCTGTGGATATGCTGTTTCCAGAGGAGCTCTATGTCTCCACGTTTTCAAAGCCATGGCCTGGTGAGGGCTCTCCTAAATCTTTTGGGAAAAGGATGCAGACATGGGTGGTTGATCCCCAAACTGCCCTGGGTTTCCCATCACAGCATTGGGATGTTGCATCCAGTCACCTGTGTCCTCCTCAGGGGGCCCAGATCTGGAGAAGTTCCACATGGAGTGTCAACCAGGGGACTCTCTAGATCCCTCTGTTAGGGGAGGCCCTTGTGGGACCCTCAGCACCTCTGAGATGGAAGCAACCCCATATCCTGGGTTTTCCTTTCCCATCCTGCTGAGGAAGTTCCCCTTGTTCCCCAGGACACCATGGACTGGTGAGAAGTCTTTAGGGACCACAGGAAACTGTATCCAGACCTGGAATCTTGAGTGGATTCTACCTGGAATGGAGAATCCAGAATGTCTTCCAGGTCAGGGATCTGTGATAAGAGGAAGAGCATGGGCTGCTTTCCAGGCCCTGAAAAGATGAGAAGTAACTCACAAGGTGGGGGTGAGAGGACTGTGATTTTCTGGGAATGAAGAGGGTTCTGGCCCTCATTGTTAGGAGGTTTCTGTCCTCCTTCCTGACTGTAAGTGGGTTAAAGACCTGACCTGGGACATCCCTGTGCACAAAGGAGCTGCGGCCTCCTCCCAGGCCGACAGCAAGGCATTCGTGTGGATAAGGAACATGATCTGACTGCAAGTGTCACACTGGGTGTGTCCTCATCCATTTCATGAGTGTTTACTCTGAATCTGAACTGCACAGAAAACATAACCTACATGGCCCCTGCACTCATGGAGTTTACCTTGTAAGGAGAGACAGACTCTCAGATAAATCATACCACTAAGAATACAGTTATAATTGAGAGAATGGCCATGAATGGGAAGTTCTGGTGCATCCAGAGCATCTGCTTGAGTCTCCGCTGGTCTGGAGGTCCTAGAGAAAACTAAGTGATATCTGGCTGAGATCTGAAGTGTGAGTGGCCTTGTGCCCCTTGAAGGACAGGGGGTGTTGGGGAAGAGCTGCCTGCAGAGCACTGGCCTTTTGTGGGCAGATGCCTGGCTGGATGTAGGAGCTGAGGGAGTATAGTGTGGACAGTGAAGAGCAAGAAGGACTGAGTGATGCTATTGAGATTGGACCGTGCTGGGTTATGGGTGCTTCTCAGGTCAGGTCAGCAGCCACCTGGGGAGGCTCTCTGCTTTGGACTAGCTCTGCCGCCCTCTAGTGGAATAGCAGATAAATGCACAAGAAAAGGTTATGTTACAGTTGGGTATTTTTTTTGAGTTTTGTACTTTTTATTCAACTTACACTTTAAAAAATATTTCATATATGTATATATAAATTTAAAACATTTATTGAGTTTTAGTTGACATATAATAAAATTAACATATTGAAAACATGCAATTAATTAACTGTTGCTAGTGTATGCACCAGAGAATTTCTTACAATGAAAATATTTAACATGTCCCTCACTCTTTTTTTAATTCTTTATTGTTGAAAGTATTATATATATTGACCCCTCCCAGCCAGCCCCCACCCCCCAGCACAGACCCTCACATTCATATTGTCTGTGTTCATTGGTTATGCTTATATGTATGTGTACAAGTCCTTTGGTTCATCTCTTACCATGCCCCTTCCACCCTTCTGGCCTTCCCTCTGAAATTTGATGGTCTGTTTGATGCTCCTCTATCTATGGATCTATTTTTTTTCATCGATTTATTTTGTTCATTATATTCCACTAATGAATGAGATCATGCGATACTTATACTTCTCCAATTGGCTCATTTCACTTAGCATAGTCCATCCATGCTGTTGCAAATGGTGAGAGCTCTTTCTTTTTTACAGCTGTGTAGTATTCCATTGTGTATATGTACCATGGTTTTTTAATCCACTCATCTGCTGATGGGAATTTAGGCTGTTTCCAAATATTAGCTTTTGTAAATTGTGCTGCTATGAACATAGGGGTGCATATATCTTTTCTGATTGGTGTTTCTGATTCCTTGGGATATATTTTGAGAAGTGGGATTACTGGGTCAAATGGGAGTTCCATTTTTAAATTTTTGAGGTGACTTCATACCATTTCCTATAGTCTGCATTCCTACCAGCTGTGTACTAGGGTTCCCCTTTGCTCTCCAGCACTTGTAGTTTGTTTATTTTTTATGACAGCCATTCTGACATATGTGGGGTGGTAACTCATTGTCGTTTTTATTGGCATCTCTTGAATTATTACTGACTTTGAGAATTTTTTCATATGCCTCTTGGCCTTCTGTATGTCCACTTTAGAAAATTGTTTATTTAGATCCTTGGCTCATTTTTTGATTAGATGGTTAATCTTCCTTTTGTTAAGTCATGTGAGTTCCTTATAAATTTTGGAGATTAAACTCTTATTGGATGTAACATTGGCAAATATATTCTCCCATGCAGTGGGATCTCTTGTTGTTTTATTGATGGTTCTCCCAGAGGCTTCTTACACTATCTTCAACTATTTGGATTCTTTTTTTCTTTTTTCTTTTCCAGTTGAGTGTTTTCTGCTTCTTTGTATTGCAAATCTTTGACTTGATTCTTGCAATCTTCTAGTCTGCTGTTAGGTCTCTGTATAATATTTTTTACTTCAGTCAGTATATGTTTATAGTTGGGCCTTTTTCATCTCCTCTTGGGTCTCACTAAATTTATCCATCTTTTCTAGGAAATTCTTGAAAAACCTTATAACCATGGTTTGAACTCTATATCCAGTTATTTGTTTTCTTTCATTTGTGATCTGCTCCTTTGTCTCTGAATTTTTGCTGCTTCCCTGAGTTGGTAGAGTAGCTTTGGTGCTAGGTGTCCTATATGGTCCAGTAGTTCCACCTCCCTGGTTACCTGAGGTGGACCCTCTTGGTGCACCCCTATGAGGACTGTATGTACAGCCTTGTTGTAGTTAAGTCTTGATTGTTATTGGTATCACTAGGCAGGATTGACCTCCAGGCCAATTGGTTGTGAGGATCACCTGTGTCTATGCTGGAAGAACTTCTGTGCTGGAGTCAGCCTTATGATACAAGACTTGCAAAATTGCAAAATCCTGTCTTCATCTTGGATGGGGTGAAGTCTCAGGGCTGAGCAGACAGCCTTGTCTTCCCGTCAGCCCTGCCCTATGCAGCCCCTGGGTCTCAGTGTCTCTTGGTAATCATTGCAGCCCTCTCTGCATGCACTCACACTTGCACACCTCCAGACCTCTGCTTTTCTGGCTCCCCTGAGTTTGCGTGTGCTACAGGGATCAGTCTGAGTCTGAGTGCCCAGGGTCTCATCGAAACTGGAGTTCAGCACAGTTGGGAAGTTCTGTCTTCTTCCTGCTAGAGAAAGCCAGCAGCACAATCAGCAATCAGTCCTCTCTGGGCGCACTTGCGCACCGACCTCTACACCACTGCCTTTCATGGTTCCCCTGAGTTTTCTTACTCTCCTTTTTCACAACAGCCCAGAATCCCCCCATATAAATCTCACCTGGAACTGAGGTCCAGTGCATCAGAACTGGGGTTCAGTGCAGTCTGGAGTCTCCATCTCCCTCTCGCTAGAACAGCAGTTCTCAACCTGTGGGTCGCGGCCCCTTTGGGGGTCGAACGACCCTTTTACAGGGGTCGCCTAAGACCATCACGAAACACATATTTCCCATGGTCTTAGGAACCAACACACTGCTCCTAGGTGTAGCAAAGTGTAGCAATATAGTTTATTGTTGTCATATTAAGACTGTTACCCATGCTATACAACGATTCAAGACAAAATTTCATTTATTTGTAATTAGAAATAAATATTTCACAATTTATAATTACATATTGTTTTTGTGATTAATCACTATGCTTTAATTATGTTCAATTTGTAACAATAAAAATACATTCTGTATATCAGATATTTACATTACAGTTCATAACAGTAGCAAAATTACAGTTATGAAGTAGCAACGGAAATAATTTTATGGTTGGGGGTCACCACCACATGAGGAGCTGTCTTAAAGGGTCACAGCATTAGGAAGGTTGAGAACCACTGCGCTAGAGGAATCCAGCCAGGCCCTTCACCACCTGTCCTCTCCACGCGCGTGTCTCTGTACCTCAACGTCTTGCAGCTCCTCTGAGTCTCCGTGAGCCCCTCTCTTTCCTTCTAGTTTTAGAATTTCCACTCAGCCAGCTTTCCTATGTTTCTGGATGATGTTCGTTCTGTCTTTTAGCTGTAGTTTTGAAATTGTTGTGTGAGGCAGCAGTTTAGGTGTTTACCTATGCCGGCATCTTGGTTTCTCTCTCTTGAGTTTATTTTTGTATATGATGCAAGTTGGTGGTCTATTTCATTTTCGCCACACCATTTATTGAAGAGACTGTCTTGAATTCATTGTATGCTCTTATTTCCTTTATCAAATATTAAATGAGCATAATGGCTTGCGTTTATTTCTGGGTTCTCTGTTCTGTTCTGTTGGTCTATATGTCTGTTCTTGTGCCAGTACCAGGCAGTTTGAGAACAGTGGCTTTGTAATATAGCTTGATATCTGATATTGTGATCCCTCCAGCTTTGTTCTTCTTTCTCAAGATTACTGCAGCTATTCAGGGTCTTTTTTATTTCATATCAATTTTTGGAGAGTTTGTTCTAGATCTGTGAAATATTCTGTTGGTATTTTAATGGAGAATGCATTGAATCTATAGATTGCTTTGGATAGTATGGACATTTCAATAATGTTGATTCTAGGCCTGTTAAACATAATGAACATGGTATATTCTTGTACTTGTTTATATCTTCCTCTATCGCTTTTTTCAACATCCTGTAGTTTGACAAGTACAGATTTTTACCTCCTGGTTAAGTTTATTCCTAGGTATCTTATTTTTCGTTGTTGAAATGGTAAATGGGATTGTTTTTTAGTTACTTTTTCTGGTGTGTAAAAATGCCATATATTTTTGGGTATTTTGTATCCTTCTACATTGCCAAATTTATTTTTTAAATCTAGTAGTTTTTTTTATGAAGTCTCTAGGGTTGTCTATGTACAATATCAGGTCATCTAAAATAATGACGATTTTACTTCTTTTTTTCCAATTTGGATACCTTTTATTTCTTCTTCTTGCCTGATTACTATGGCTAGCACTTTCAATACTCTGTAGAACAGGAGTGATGAAGGTGGGAATCCCTGTCTTATTCCTGGGAAATGGTTTTTGTATTTGTCAATTGGATATGATATTGGTTATAGGTTTGTCATATAAGGCTTTTATTGTGTTGCAGTATGATCTCCCTATTTCCACTTTGCTGAGAGTTTTTATCAAAAAAGGGTGTTGGATTTTGTCAAATGCTTTTTCTACATCAATTGATATGATTATGTTGTTTTTGTCTTTCAATTTGTTTATGTGATGTATCACATTTATTGATTTGCAGATGTTGTACCAGCCTTGCATCCCTGGAATAAATTCCACTTGGTCATGGTGTATGATCTTTATAATGTATTGCTGGGTGCAATTTGCTAATATTTTGTTAGGATTTTAGCGTCTATGTTCATCAGGGATATTGGCCTGTAATTCTTTGTCTTTGTAGTGTCTTTATCTAGTTTGGGGATTAAGGTAATGCTGGCTTTATATAAAGAGCTTGGAATTGTTCCTTCCTCTTGAATTTTTTGAAATAGACTTAGTTCTTCTTTGAATTTTTGGTAAACTCCCCTGTGAAGCTGTCTGGACTAGGGCTTTTGTTTGGTGAAAGTTTTTGTTTTTTATTACTGCTTCAACTTCATTGGTAGTTATCCACTTATTCAGGTTTTCTGGTTCTTCCTGATTGAATTGTGGAAAATACAATCTTGTATTTATAAATACAAAATTGTATTTCTCTAGGAATATGTCCATTTCATCTAGGTTGTCCAATTTGTTGAAATAGTATTTTTTCATACTCCTTTGTATTTCTGTGGGGCTGGTTGTTACTTCACCTCTTTCATTTCTGATTTTGTTTATTTGAGTCCTCTCTCTTTGCTTCTTGGTGAGCCTGGCTAGAGGTTCATCAATCTTGTTTATCTTTTCAAAGAACCAGCTTTGGTTCTATTTATCTTTTGTACTAGAGGCCCAGTGCACACAATTTGTGCACAGGTGAGAGGAAGGCCTCTCTGCCCAGACTGTGCCCTCTTGCAATCCAGGACCCTTTGGGGGATGTCAGACCTAAACCAACAGTCAGAAATCCCTCTTGCAATCTGGGATGCTGCATGCACCAGTGACCAGACTTTTCATACAGGAGAAAGGCATCTTGCTATTGTATGGGCAGCTACATTTTTTTTTTTGCCCTGATTATAACATAACATGATCCTTCTGAGGCAGTAGTACCATTTTCCCCATCTTATGGGTGGAAAAACTAAAGCAGAGAGAAATTAAGTAATTGGCTTTATCATACAGTTATAAGTTTCAGAATCAGGACTACCACAAAAATGTACAAGCCAGCATCCATGCATGTCATCACAGCATCATCCTACTTTTTCAGTGTTAGAGTAGCCCTGTCAGGTTTTAATTTTTAAGTCTAAAAGACTGTTCCCAATATATAGGGTAGGGTCCATAGGCCTGGCTGGAAATTAGGGCCATCAGCGGCGTGGTAATCTGGGGGCCCCCACTGGTATCTGCCTTGGCTGGTGGCCTGGCACTGCCCACTGGCCAGTCCCGCATTGATGGCCACTGCTGGTTGCCTCCCTCTCAGGGGACAGTGCACATCATAGCTACCAGTTGTTCCACCAGTAGTTCTGCTATTCAGATTATTTGCATATTAGGGTTTTATTATATAGGACTAGAGGCCAGGTGCACAAAAGTTGTGCATGGGGGATAAGGGGTGTCCTTCAGCCAGCCTGCACCCTCTCCAATCTGGGACCCCTCAAGGGATGTCTGGTTTCCCATTTAGGCCTGGTGGTATTGGGCCTAACTGGGCAGTCAGACATCCCTCTCACAATCTAGGACTGCTGGATCCCAACTGCTCTCCTGCATGCCTTCCTGATTGCCCCTAACTGATTCTGCCTGCCAGCCTGATCACCCCTTAACCACTCCCCTGCCAGCCTGATTGATGCCTAACTGCTCCCCTGCTAGCCTGTTTGCCTCTAACTGCCCTCCTCTGCAGGCCTGGTCCCCCTCAACTGCTCTCCCTGCAGGCCTGGGTCCCCTCCAATTGCCCTTTCCGTAGTCCCAGTCACCCCCAACTTCCCTCCTCTGCCATTCTGGTCACCACTTACTGCCATCCCCTGCAGGCTTGATCACCCCCAACTGCCCTCCCTTGCAGGCCTGGTCCCTCCCAACTACCGTCCCCAATTATCACCCATAATTGCCCTTCTTTGCTGGCCATATTGTGTTGGCCATCTTGTGTCCACATAGGGGCAGTCATCTTGTGTGTTGGAGTGATGGTCAATCTACATATTACCCTTTTATTAGATAGGATAGAGGCCTGGTGTATGGGTGGGGGCCAGCTGGCTTGCCCTGAAGGGTGTCCCAGATCAGAGTGGGGGTTCCCTTGGGGCGTGGAGTGGCCTGAGGTGGTTTTCAGGCCAGCCACCCGCCCCCCTGCACTCCAGTGACCCAAGTGGAGGCCCTGGTATCTGGAGTTTATTTATCTTCTACAATTGAAACTGTGTAGCCTGTAGTGGAGCTAAGCCTTCTGCTCACTCCATGGCAGCAGCCATTTCTGTTAGAATTTATTTATCTTCTATAATTGAAAATGTGTAGCCTTAATCAGAGACCTGGGCCAGCCAGGGTATGTCGAAAGCTTGGCTTCCTCCATTACTGGCACAACCCAAGCCTCTCTCCTGCTCTTTCTGTGGCCATAGCCATCTTGGTTGAATTTATTTGCATATTTGTTCCTGATTGGCTGGTGGGCATAGCTGGTGGGCATGGCTTGTGGGTATATCGGAGATAAGGTCAATCTGCATATTACTCTTTTATTAGATAGGATTGTTTTTGTTTGTCAGTTTGGTCTCTCAGTCATTTTTTCCTCTCTGATCTTTACTTTGAGATGAAATGTATTGAAGATGCCAATTAATTCCATCTGATCTAGTGAATTATTTTTAATTACTATTTCTTTGCTGATTTTTTGTCTAGAAAATTTATCCAGTGATGTCAATTGGGTATTAAAGTCCAAGACTATGATTTTATTGCTGTCTATCTCTCACTTCATATCTTCCAGAAGTTTTTTTTTTAATGTATTTTGGCACTCCTGTATTGTGTGCATATGTGTTTAGCAGAGTTATAGTCTCTTGTCGTATCAATCCATTTAGTAATATGAAGTGGCCCTCCTTATCTCTTATTATGTTCTCACTTTGAAGTATATTTTGTTATATATAAGTATTGCTACTCCAGCTTTTTTATTTTTCATTTCCATTCTCCTGAAAAAAATTTTTCCATCCTTTCCCTTTGAGTCTGTGTATGAGTCCTTTCTTCTGAGGCATGTCTCTTGTAGACAGTATATATGCTTTCTTATCCATTCAGCTACCCTATGTCTTTTCACTGGAGCATTTAATCCATTTACTTTTAAGGTTATTCTTGATAGGTACTTGTTTGTTGCCATTTTAATTCTTTATGCCTATGTTCCTTATTCCCTTTCTATTTCTTCTTTTTATAGCAGTCCCTTTAGCATTTTTTGCATAGCTGGATTGATGGTGATACATTCCCTTAGCCTTTCTTTGTCTGCAAAGCTCCTGATTTCACCTTCAATTTTGAAAGATAGCCTTTCTGGAGAGGGTATTCTTGGATTCAGTCCCTTGCTTTGCATCACTTTGTATATTTCATTCCATTCCCTTTTGACCTGGTGTGTTTCTATTGAGAAATAAGTTGATAGTCATGTGGGAGATCCTTTGTAGGTAACTTTCTGTCCCTCTCGTGCTGCCTTTAAAATTTGTACTTTGTTGTTGACCTTTGCCAACTTACTTACTATGTGTCTTGGAGTCAGTCTTTTTTAACTCATCCTGTTTACTTTCTGTGCTTCCTGGAGTTGTATGAGTTTTTTTCCCAATATCAGGGAAGTTGTCTGTCATTTCTTCACACAGGTTTTCTATTCCTTGCTCAGTTTCCTCTCCTTCTGGCACCCCTATTATACAAATCTTGTTTTGTTTCATGTTGTCCCAAAGCTTCCTTAGACTCTCCTTCAGCTTCTTAATTTGTTTTTCCAGTTTCTGCTCTGCTTGAGTGTTTATTTTTTTGTTTTGTTTTGGAAAAAAAGGGGAAAGGGAAAAGTCAGCATATGTTTTACAAAACGATAGCTAGTGGAAATACCTGGCAAAGCAAAATCAACCATCAAATAAACAATCCCCAGTGATGGAGGACACCAAAGCCCAAGAGGGCTCAGTCTCCTGCAGTTTTGAAATGAGAAGGAATCAGGGAAAGAACATACAGGTACATGCTTTCCTCCCTCCTTCCCTCCCACCCTATAAATTCAAGATTTCACACAAGGCTTTGGTTTCTAGCAGTAAACATGGAATTATATTCGTCCATCTCCTATTAAACAATCTTGTAACTACTTTAACATAAGTGTTTTTGTAGCAGCATAAAAGTTTCTGTGTCCTCTCGTGCCTCCTCTGGCACCTTGGTGCAGCCACCTGCAAACTGCTAGTGGGCTAGGCCTGTGGTGTGGGTCCCAGGTAGGGCAGCTGCTGGCCCCAGAGAAGGCCAGAGGCCTTGGGTGTTTTTACTACCTTGTTTTCTAACTCGCTGATTCAGTCCTCAGCTTTTTCTAGTACTGTTGAAATCTTCCGTTGTCTTCTTTATTGCACTTGTGTCATTCTTCATTTCCTCTTGATTCTTACACATATTAGTGTACTTCCCATCAAGACATTTGAGCATCCTTGCAACCATTATTCTGAATTATTTCTCTAACAAATTGTTTGCCTCATTTCATTTAGTTCCCTTTCTGGTGATTCTTCCTTTTCTTTCATTTGGAGTTGTTTCTTTATCTCCCCATTATTGCTGCTCTATTGTAACTGTTTCTATTTATTAGATCAAACTGTTCTGCCACCCAGATTGTTCGAATTGGTTTTATGTAGTAGATATTTTGTGGGTCCCAGTGGTGCAGTCTCTCAGGTCTCCTGGGCTGAGTATTCAAGGGAGGCCCCCTGCTGGAGATATTTGGGTTCTCCTGTTGTAGTTGGATCTTGAATGTTATTGTCCCATTCATGAATGAAGTCTCCTCTCAGGGTGTCTGATTTTGTGACTCACTCCCTACCACGCCATACCAACTGTTGTGGAGGTGTTGACTAAACAGGACAAAATACAACATGACAAGACATGACACAGAAGACACCTATAACCCAAATAAAAGTGACAACCAGAGAAAAGAGAATTAGTAAATAAAAAAACAGAATAAGAATAACAGTGAGAGAAAAGAAAGAAAGACTAAGGAGAGAAAGCACAACAAAACAAACAAAAAAACACCCAGAAAAAAGGTGGAGGAGCAGAAACTATAGATGCAGAGCTTACATAGAGAAAATAAGGTTGAGGAATTGGATGAATGGGGAAGGACCATAATTTAGAATAGATGAGGGGGGAGAGTAATGTGAAGACAAGAAGAAAAAATAAAAATAAATAATTTTTAAATTTTTTCTCTCGTTTTGAAAAGGAGAATAGAGGAGAGAGTAGACAGGCCTATATATAAGAAGTGAAACAAGTTTAAAATTAGTAAAAGAAAAGAACAAAAGAAGAAAGAAAAAAATGAGTAATGAAGAAGGAGAAATGGAGTAGGAGCAGGGAAGAGGGAATTATATGTTTGAATAAATCAACAGACTAGAATACTAACACATCAATAAAGCAGATCCATTTTTAAAAGGCAAGGTGGGGAAGAAGAGAAAAACTAAAATGGGGGTAGGAGAAGAAAATGGGAGGAAAAAAACAGAAGTGAGGAAGACAAAGTTGCAAAAAATTAAAATAAGGTAAAGTGAAAAATAAAAAAAAATAATAGTGAAACTCAAAAGATAAAGTGTCATTTGCATCAGCCAAGTTTTAATGCCCCATGGGAGCTCATGTAGGACCTCACTCTTCTGTCCCATCTACTAATTCTGGGCTTTCTGTTAGATATTTAGGCACTGGCCACTGTCAAGCACTTTCTTTTGGCTTTTAGCATCCTGCTTAAAGCTCCAAGTGATCCACAAGACCTCTGGTTGTGTCTGTCTCCACAGGCCTTGATTGGAAGGTGATGGAGCCAAACTGCCCTCATCGCTTGTCTTCCAGCTGTCAGTCTTAATCACTCAAGAGTCTGTTTCTGACAGGGCATTAGGTGGGTTGGTGCTGTTTGCTTTCATGGAGTAAGATGGGTATTGTTGTGTGTTTTTCTGACCTAGAACTACTCCTTGGTGGCCCAAAATATTACTCTGGCCTTGGTGGTCAGATATTCTTCTATGGAGACCAATGAGGTTGGCTAGAAACCTAGAGTTTTTAACAGTCTGGTTCCCAGAATAGTGGTGTGGACCAGCCCCTTCTCCAATCCAGTTACTGAGGGATCTATTCAGACCTATAAACTTGGCCTCTGCCTTTGTTTTGTTTTTTGTTTGTTTTGTTTTTTAAATATATTTTATTGATTTTTTATAGAGAGGAAGGGAGAGGGATAGAGTGTTAGAAATATCCATCAGCTGCCTCCTGCACACCCCTTACTGGGGATGTGCCTGCAACCAAGGTACATGCCCTTGACCAGAATCGAACCTGTGACCCTTCAGTCCAAAGGCTGACACTCTGTCCACTGAGCCAAACCGGTTAGGGCCTTTGTTTTGTTTTTATAGCTCAAAATGCAGGCAGAGAATAGCAGACTGTATTGCCTGCCTTGAGGCTACAGGGAGGGGCTAGATCTTCTGGAGATAAATGTCCACTTAGGTTGGGAAGCTTAAGAATAACCCAATGCAGGATTCCTGGCCATGACTCCCTGCCCTTCTTCCCTCTCCAGCCTCTCCTCAGGCACCTCAAGTCTGTGCCTCTCTTCCTGTGCTAAGGCCTTGGGTGAGTGTTTGAAATTGAAAAGTCCTGTGTTCTGGGTTTAGCAAATAAAATCAAGGACAAAACAAAACCAAAACAAACAACCATGAAATTATGGGTTTCTCTCCTCTCACCACTGTTCTGCTTGGGTACCTTTTTGGCTGCCTTTCACAGTGCAGCCTTTTGGGGCTATGGTCTTAGGTCCAGATTCCCTGGTGCCAGCAGCCCTGTGGCATTTCCTTTCCACAGTTGTATGTTATGCCTGTCACCAAGGGATGCAGCTTTGGTGAAATGCAGCTTTCTCATTGTCCTCTTGGCCCACTAGTCAGGTGTCCCTCTTAAGCCCACATCCTCGTTCCTACCATTCTCCAGGCATCATCTGACCTTCCTTACAAATTGTTTCCTCAAACTGATAGGTCTGCTCCAACCACAAAGACAAGAGGAGAAACAGTCCAGAGATGGAAGACATTGACGACTCCTTGCCATACGAGCAGTCACCAGCTGTGTGTCGCTACAGGATGCCTAGGACCAAACCAGAGAGGGTCTGACCTGCATTGCCACCATTTGTCCTCTATCCAGATACCATTGCTGACATGTACACATAAGGAACTGTTTGACATTGAAACTGGGACTCATAACTATTAGACATTGAAATTGGGATTCAAACATTTTTTGTTCTTGTAAGTTTACTACTAGCCTACAGATGCAAAATGTTTTTAAAGAAAACAATTGGGGAGGGGGAAGGAGAGGGGGACAGATACAGAGGCAAAGAAGCAATGAACAGACTGTCATGCTACAGTGGGAATGCAGGGGAGGTTGGGAAAGGTACCTGTAAGAGATCAATCGAAGGATTTGTATGCATGTATGTAAGTAAGCATAGCCAATGAATACAGGACACTGGGGGTGAGGGGGAACAGGTGAGGGCATGTACTGGGGGGTAGGGAAGGCTGTGGGGAGGTCAATAGGGAAAAAAAGGAGACATATATACTACTATTTGTAATATTTTAAACAATAAAAACATATGGGCAAAAGATCAAAATAGACACTTCTCCAATGTGGACATACAAATGGCCAAGAGACATGAAAAAAATGCTCAAAGTCACTAATCTGAGAGACTCAAATTAAAACAACAATATGGGGGGAAATCCAAGATGGTGGCATAGGTAAACACCTATACTGCTGCCTCGCACAACAATTTCAAAACTACAACTAAAAGACAGAACGGACATCTTCCAGAACCACAGGAAACCTGGCTGAGTGGAAGTTCTACAACTACAGGGAAAGAGAGGGGCTCACAGAGACCCAGAGGAGCTGCAAAAAGCTGAGGTACGGAGACGCGCGCGAGGAGAGAGCAGGTGCCGGAGTACCTGGCTGGTTTTCTCTGGCGGGAGGGAGACGGAGACTCTCAAAGGCATTGAACCCCTTGTCCTGCGACACTAAACCCCAGATCCAGCTGAAACTCATACGAGGGGAGTTTGGACTGTGAAAAGGGAGAAGTGCACGGAAATTTAGGGGAGTTGTAAAGGATCGGAGGTCTGGTCGCGCACGGCACCACGCGGAGGACAGATTGCTGATTGTGCCGCTGGCTTTCGCGAGTGGGCAGGAGACGGGCCCTCCGAAGTGTGCCACTTCTGACTCCACTAAGCCCCTGTTTTGGGCAAAACCCTGGAGACCTAGACTCGTGTGGTCCTGGAGCGCAGGGGAGCGGGAAAGGCAGCGGTTAGAGGCACTGCGGGTGCATGCGCGCACAAGGACCGCTCCAGCCATTACCCAGTCACGTGAGACTCAGGGGCCGTGGAGGGCGGGGTCGACTGGAAGGCAAGGCGGTCCCTTAAGCCCTGAGACTCCACCCCTCCCAAGCTCAGCAGAGGCTTCTTCGGCTGAATCCAGCACAGAAGTTTCCCCGGCACAGTGAAAATGCCGAGACAAGGAAAGGGATTACAAGCAAAAGAAATGGAGGAAAAAAAACGACTGGATATAGAGTTCAAAACCACGCTTATAAGGTTTTTCAAGAATATGCTAGAAAAGATGGATAAATTTAGTGAGACCCAAGAGGAGATGATAAATACACTGACTGAAATAAAAACTATTAATACAGAGTACTAACAGCAGACTAGAGAAAGGCAAGGATCAAGTCAAAAATTTGAAATATAAAGAAGCAGAAAACATTCAACTGGAAAAGCAAGAAGAGAAAAGAATCCAAAAATGTGAAGATAATGTAAGGAGCCTCTGGGACAGCTTCAAGCGTACCAACATCAGAATTGTGGGGGTGCCAGAAGAAGAGAGAGAGCAAGATACTGAAAACCTGTTTAAAGAAATAATGACTGAAAACTTCCCACATCTGGTAAAAGAAATAGACTTACAAGTCCAGGAAGCACACAGAACCCCCAAAAAAAGGAATCCAAAGAGGACTACACCAAGACACATCATAATTAAAATGCAAAGAGCAAAAGAGAAAGGGAGAATATTAAAAGCAGCAAGAGAAAAACAGTTTATTACCTACAAGGGAGCACCCATATGACTGTCAGCTGATTTCTCAACAGAAACGATGCAGGCCAGACGGGAGTGGCAAGAAATATTCAACATGATGAACAACAAGAACCTACAACCAAGAATAATCTATCCAGCAAAGCTATCATTCAGAATTGAAGGGCAGATAAAGACCTTCACAGAGAAGAAAAAGCTAAAGGAGTTCATCAACTCCAAACCAGTATTATATGAAATGCTGAAAGGTACTCTTTTAGAAGAGGAAGAAGAAAAAGGTAAAAGACAAAAAATTATGAACAACAAATACACATCTATCAACAAGTGAATCTAAAAATTAAGTGAATTAAAAATCTGATCAACAGAATAAACTGGTGAATATAATAGAATCAGGAGCACAGAAAGGGAGTAGACTGATAATTCTCAGGAGGACAAAAATCATAAAGCATCAAACAGACTGTGAAATTATAGCAGAAAGATTAAAGTTAGGTGAGGTAAATAAGTGATCAATCAAAGGACTTGTATGCATGCTTATAAACATAACCAATGATCACAGACACTGGGGGGTCGGGGTACGCCTGGGAGGGAGGGGGGTCAATGGGGAGATATGTATAAAAAATTAATAAAAATTTTTAAAAAAACAATATGGTATCATCTCACACCTGTCAGAATGACAAGTGCTGGCGAGGATGTGGAGAAAAGGGAATCCTCGTGCACTGTTGGTGAGAATGCAAACTGGTGCAGCCATTATGGAAAACAGTACGGAGTTTTCTCAAAAAATTAAATATGAAACTGCCATTCACCCAGTAATTCCAATTCTAGGAATATATCCTAAAATCCTGAAGCACTAATCAGAAAGAATGTTTGCACCCCTATGTTAATAGTAGCACAATTTACAATAGCTAAGATCTGGAAACAGCCCCAGTGCCCATCAGTAGATGAGAGGTAAAAAAAAGCTGTGTACATTTATATAATGGAATACTCTGCAGCAGTTAAAAAAAAAAAAGAATCTCTTATCCTTTGAGACAGTATGGAGCAGTGGTTCTCAACCTTCCTAATGCCGCGACCCTTTAAGACAGTTCCTCATGTTGTGATGACCCCCAACCATAAAATTATTTTTGTTGCTACTTCATAACTGTAATTTTGCTACTGTTATGAACTGTAGGTAGATATCTGATATGCAGGATGTATTTTCATTGTTACAAATTGAACATAATTAAAGCATAGTGATTAATCACAAAAACAATATGTAATTATATATTGTGAAATATTTATTTCTAATTACAAATAAATGAAATTTTGCCTTGAATCGTGGTGTAGCATGGGCAACAGTCTTCATATAACAACAGTAAACTACATTGCTACATTTTGCTACACCGAGGAGCGGTGTGTTGGTTCCTAAGACCATGGGAAATATGTGTTTTCTGATGGTCTTAGGCGACCCCTGTAAAAGGGTCGTTTGATCCCCAAAGGGGCCGCGACCCACAGGTTGAGAACTGCTGGTATGGAGGGACCTGGAGAGTATCATGCTAAATGAAATAAATCAGAGAAAGACAAGTATCACATGATCACACTCATATGTTGAATCTAAGTAATAAAATAAACTGGATCCAGAGACATGGAAGCATGGAACAGAATTCAGAATGTCAGTGGGAAGGCAGGAGTGGGTGAGTGTATGGGAGGTAATCAACCAAAGACCTTATATGCACATATGCATAACCCATGGACACAGACAATAGGGTGCTGAAGGCCTGGGGGAGGAGGGGGGAGGGCACTGGATGGGGTCAATGTGGGGAAAAGGGGACATATGTAATACTTTCAACAATAAAGAATTATTTTGTAAAAAATAAATAAAATAAAATAAATTGTCTCTTCAGCTGTGTCTAATTTGTTAATTCCAAGTGGATGTTTTCCAATTTGGTTGTTATTCAAGTCTGGCTCCAAGGCAAGGTGCATGAGATGTCTGCTTACTCTGCCGCCATTTTCTGTCCTCTGTCGAACACTCTTAAAGACTCCTCATGCCCTCTTGTGTCTCTTCATTCTGTCCCTCTTCCACCCTTATTACCCCTGGGAAGGAAACTCTCAACTGCTTTTTAGCATTAAAGCTGAGTTTGCATTTTCCAGGATTTCCAAAAGTTGAATCATTCAATATGTAATTTTTGGCAGAGTTTGGCTTCTTGATTCAACATGATTTTTATTGATTTAATAGGAAGCAAGGAGCATTCTGAGGTCTAAATAATTTGGCTGTTTAATGCTGCCTGTCAAGCTGCAGCACCAGGTAAGGGGTTTCCTTTTGCTTTCATGGTGGCAGCTTTAGAATGCTCTAGAATTTTTATAATTGCCAATTATTTTGATTTCTTTGACATCTAATAAGTCTACATCCTATTTTCTATTCTTTATGCATTGCCATGAGAAAATTAATCCCCCACTAGTTCCACGACTTTCTAGAGTTGTGCACTACACCAAGGGCATAGTTACTGTTCTGGGCTGCAAACATTGCATGGCTTCTCCATTGCCCCAGGAGACAGGGTGCCTTAAGATAGAAAAAGATAGAGTAGGTCACTGAGCAACGGGTCGGTTGGAGTTTAGAGAGAGGTGGTGGTTCACTCTCTAGCCAAGTATGCCCAGGTATTGCACCTGTGCCCTGAGTTTCTTGGAAATGGCTGAAATAACTTTTGTAACCTTTGGATTGTCATTGTAAGTGTCTTAACTCCCTCTTGTGGTTTCTGAGTATAAATTTGCTATAATACCTGTGGTCTGCACTACAATTCAGCCTTTTCTGCAGTGAAGTGCTGCAACTGTAGTCACTGGCCAGCTTAATAAAGGCTCATAAATTGCCAAAACCGGTTTGGCTCAGTGGATAGAGTGTTGGCCTACGGACTGAAACGTCCCAGGTTCCATTCCGGTCAAGGGCATATACTTTGGTTGCGGGCACATCTCCAGTAGGGGGTGTGCAGGAGGCAGTTGATTGATGTCTCTTTCTCATCTGTGTTTCTAACTCTCCCTTCCTCTCTGTAAAAAATCAATGAAATATATATATTTTTTAAAAGGCTCATAAATTTTTCTGTCTCTGGTGGTTGTCTCTTGCAGGTTGCCCCATAACATTTTTGGAGGCCCCAGCGAGATACACTCCGGCCACATTGCTGGTGGACTCCCCAGGTGAGGACACTCTAGTCTTCATCCTGGGTTCCAGGGAGGCAGAGTGTCTTCTCCAAAATTTGCAATCTGAAAGTGAGAGCCACCTGGACCTCCTTTGGGGAAGTAAGCTCCTGTTTTCTGTTTGCCTCCAGTAGGGAGGTAGGCACCTGGTTTCTGTTTGCCTCCAGTGGGGAGGTAGGCACCTGGTTTCTGTTTGCCTTCAGCAGGGAGACAAGCACCTGGTTTGTGTTTGTGGAACGTTCCCCTGGTGGACTACAGGAGGGCTGGATGCAGCGGAGCCTTCGAGTCCGAACACCTGGATGCGACAGCGTCTGGGGTTCCTGTTACATGTGATCTTAGGGTGCACGTGTCTGGTGTGTCTTGTCTTTGTTAAAATGGGTCAGGGCCAGTTGTCTATGTCTACCCCCTTACAATATTTTCTTAAGAATTTTCAGGATTTCAAATGGTGCAGAGAAGACTATGGGATATCAGTTAATGGTTTTGATTTTCAGAAATTGTGTGAATTAGAATGGCCCACATTTGGAGTTGGATGGCTGTCTACTGGGACCTATGACTTAGGAATGGCTTATAAGGTTCATCATATTGTTTATGGCCATCCATGTCAACCTGACCAAATCCCTTATATTCAAATTTAGATTGACATCCTCACTGAAAAACCCCGGTGGTTGAAAAATTGCCAGGGCCAAGAAAGGAAATTGGAACAGAAACAGACCATTTTATTGGCTTGTCCCTCAAAAGGAGACAAGAAGGTAGACCCTAACTAAGGTCTTGCCAAATGATCCAGAGGGCGGCTTCTCCCTTATATTTCCCCTCCAGATCCCCAAATGGAGGTGGGCTCCTTGGCCTCGCAGGAGGCTCCAATACTCTCACAAATGCCTCCTAGTTCCATTGCCCCACCGCCTTCAGCACCAACATTATCAATGGGACAGACAGGAGGAGCCCCTGGGAACCTGCTTCCAGCAACACCCCTCTACCACGTGCTCCCGCAGGTGCCTCCACCCAGAGTGAAATAAGATCCAGACCCAAGTCTATTGCCCCTGGGGAGCAGGAACAATTGGCCTCCCACTCAGACTCTGTCTTCGAACAACCTTTTCAGTCCACCCCACACCTGGACTGGGACCCCTTATGGCCCACCGGACCTGACCAGCAGAAGAGAGAGAGAGAGAAGTCTAGGCGGCCCTGCTCCCATGTCCCCTCTTTGTCAGGTGAGTCCCCCTGATTTAGGACCTGATGGTCAACCTTTTATGGTCTATGTACCATTTTCAGCCAGTGATCTATACAACTGGAAGAACCAGAATCCATCGTTCTCCCAGAATCCCAAGGTTTGGTTTCTCTCCTAGAGTCGGTTTTTTTCATCCATCAGCTGACCTGGGATGACTGCCAGCAGCTACTTCAGACCCTTTTCACCTCAGAAGAGAGAGAGAGTAAAATAGGATCACAACATTGATCTGGGAAGGAAGGCCATCCACCACCTCTTCTCCCGCAGCTAAGAGAGAAAGAGCTAGCTGTGTTATCTAATAGAAATCTCCTCAAGTCTTTGTAGGTGGTCCAGAGCAGTATAGCAGCTGCAAGGCAAATCATCAGAGCAGCACACCAGGAAGTCCACCCACCAAACCCAGATAGCCCACCTGTGTGTACTCCTGGCGACCAGCGAATCCCTGGGGAAAGAGGAGAGGAATCTGAATCAACCATTTGATTCACCATAAAGACCAGTAGGGAATGTTCTGGGCTGCAAACATTGCATGGCTCCTCCATTGTCCCAAGAAACAGGGTGCCTTAAGACAGAGAAAGATGGAGTAGGTCACTGAACAATGGGTGGGTTGGAGTTTAGAGAGAGGTGGTGGTTCATGCTCCAGTCAAGCGTGCCCAGGCATTGCACCTGTGCCCTGAGTTTCTTGGAAACGGCTGAAATAACTTTTGGATTGTCATTGTAAGTGTCCTAACTCCCTCTTGTGGTTTCTGAGTATAAATTTGCTGTAACACCTGTGGTCTGATCTGCAATTCAACCTTTGCTGTAGTGAAGTGCTGCAACTGTAGTCGCTGACCAGTTTAATAAAGGCTCATAAATTTAAATCTCTGTCTCTGGTGGTCATCTCTTGCGGGTTGCTCCATAACAGTTACTATTAGTTCAAATATTGTCTATTTTAGTTTTGGTCAATTGACAAGCCCAAATTAGGATAATTAATTAAGCTTGTTGGGCATATCTTATTCAAGTAAATAAGAACTTTCAATTATGTCCATCATGGAAGTTGTTGCATATTCAGCTGTGTAACATACCTGATTATCTATTACATGTCCATCTGTAGACCAAATTAAGTCAGTATTAGCAAGGACTTTCCTATAAACCATTCCTAGAATCAAGACACTGGTTAGTGAACAAAACACAATTCTGAATGTCTTCATCCTACAAAAAAAAAAAAATGTAGCAAAGTTGTTGGTTTAAGACTGTTACATAAATTTAAAGACATTTTAATAAGGAGCCGGTTGACTGACATAAATGTTGATTGTGATGAAGTTCACTGAAGAGTCAACAGAATGAGGAACATAAACAAAGGAAAGCCCATAAATACCTTTTCTTAGTTCGCATACCTTTCTTCAGCAGAGATGACTTTCATGCAGGGAGAATCTAACTGCTGACTATGATATTCTATACATATATGATAATCTCTGTTTTTTAGCTAAAACTTCCAAAACATTTTGTTTATTTTCATGTATAAAAAGTTAGAAAATTTATACTTATGGTGTCCCAGAACATGAGCTTCAGATAATTCTTTAAAGATTTTACAGCTTATTTTTCTTCTCAGTTCCACTGAGTTAAAATAGATCAACTTGATTGTAATAGAACATATAGAGGCTGGGACATTAATGAAAAACCTGAGACCAAATTAAAACAATATCCAGTCATAAACCCAGGAATCCTCTAAGCTTCTTTCTTGGTTTTGGAAGAGGAAATGATAGAAACCCTCTGATTCTTTCAGAGTTAATCATTCGCCCATCCCATATAATAAAAGTCTAATATGCAAGTTGACCAAATAGCAGAAAAACTAGTCGCTATGATATGCACTGACTACCAGGGGGCAGATGCTCAATGCAGGAGCTGCCCCCAGCCTGCAGACGGTAGGCCAACCAAGGTGAGTGTCACCATGGGACCCCCATTACCCCTTCAGTCACCTCGAAGATCAGTCCTGATCACCAGCCAGGCCTAGGGACCCTACCCATGCACAAATGTAGTGCATTTGGCCTCTAGTCTTTACATAAGAGATGGGAAAGGTAATTTGCTTGAGCAAAGTAAAATAAAAACTTTTCCTTTGAGACCTTATGTCCTTTTATAGCTAGCTATTTTAATGGGTAAATTGTGTCTTTTATGGAGTTTAGTAATGTCCTAGAGGATAAAAGTAAGTCATCCACATATTGGATGAGAGGGGAATTGCTACTAAATTTAACATGATATTAACTTTTATTATCTTGGGAAATAGGTGGGACTCTCTGTATATCCCTGGGGCATTTCAGTCCAAATAAATTGTGGATCTTTCTGGGTAAAAGCAAAAATATATTGATTGTCATTTTCTGCTAGAATGTTGAAAAAGCACTCCATAAATCTATTACTGAAAAATATTGCCAACCCATAGGAATAGTTAATAAAAGATACGTGGATCTGGAACCAAAGGATGTCTTGGAGTAACTATCTTATTTAAAGCTCTGAGATCCTGTATAAATCTCTACATTTTTGCTTTTGGAGTCTTCACTGGAAGGATAAAAGAATTCTAAATTGGAATTATAAATCCCCCTTTGAGGTAGTATTATATAATGTGCTTAAATGTGTTTAAATGGAGTTGGCACATCAAGTCTTAAAAGATATTGGTGAATATCTGAAAAAGACAAGGTATTATCAATAGTTATTTTAATGGGAGTGTCCTTGGCAATGTCCATACTACAAAGTGCTCAAAGTTGCATTGGAATGTCCTGCAACAAATGTCTTGCAGAAGTTCCTTTAAAATCATCTAACCACTTGATTCATTTAGTTCTAAATACATTTCACCCATTCAGGAAAATGATATGTGGGTTTCAAGAAAATCTCTCCCTACCAGATGAATTGGAGCTGGTATGACCACTAAAAATATATGTTGCCCCATAACACTCCAGAGCTGGAAATGAGCGGGTTCTGATTTAAAAACAGTCATTGGTTGGTTAGATATACCTACCATTTGCACTAAGCAACTTAGTTGGGGATAGTTTAAAATAGATACAGTATCTGCAAGGGCCTTAATAAGTTCCCATTTTATGCTAATTTCAACTTCTCCTAAACTATTAATAAAGAGGAGAAACAACCTTTCACAGAGCTCAGAGCAGCCACATGTTTGCTTCTGTTTCTTTTCTCTTTCTAAATTCAAATTATGTTTTCTATAACCCTTCTTATGTTGAACAGACTGCTCTATAAAAGTTTCCTAGTGAACCTTACTTAGTAATTCTGTTGCTTTGCTCCCAGAAAACAGTGGGTATATTCTTGAAATAGGTCAGAATAGTCAGGATCACATGTTTTGACTATTGAATTAAATTACTTTACAAATCCATCAGGGTCCCAAATAAAACTGAGGAAATCTTTAGGTAGATTTCTTAGTTTTATTCTAGTCCAAGGGATATATACACTAAGTAGCCAGATTATTATTATGATCTCTGAATGAATAATAATCTGGCCACTCAATGTTATATATATCCTATATAATAAAAGGCTAATCTGCAAATTGTCCTCTCAACCAGGTGTGTGACCAGCAGGCAGGCCAGCCAACTGCCCATGTCCCCTCCCCCTGGCCAAGCTGGTCAGACCCCACCCATATATTAGAGGCCCATTGCATGAACTCATGCATGGGTGGGGTCCGACCAGCCTGGCCAGGGGGAGTGGACATGGGCAGTTGGCTGGCCTGCCTGCTGGTCACACACCTGGTTGAGAGGACAATTTATATATTAGCCTTCTATTATATAGGCTATACATGGAGTGGCCAGATTATTATGAGTTTAGAGATCGAGAGGACCCCAGTGTGGCATTAAATCAGAGGATGGCAAAGGTTCTCTTGGCAATGAAAGAAAGAGAAGACCAAGGAGACAGATGGGCAGACCCGCCCAAGGGAAGAAGAGAAGCCAAGGGTAAACCTAGACTGGGGCGGAATCAGTGTGCATACTGCAAGGAGGAGGGACACTGGAAGAGAGATTGTCCCAAGAGGCCTCAGAAGGCTGCCCCGGTCTTGGTAGAGGAAGTGGACTGAGGAGGTCAGGACTCTGTAGGCCCCCGAGAGCCCAGGATAACGCTAGATGTAGGGGGCAAGCCTGTGGATTTCTTAGTAGACACGGGCGCCACTTTCTCGGTCTTACAGAACCCCGAGGGCTCGGTCTCAAGGGCCCAAGTCCCAATCCAAGGTGCCACAGGCAAGGTAAAGACTTATCTGTGGACCCAGGCCCGAGTCTCCAACCTTGGGGCTGGGACAGTGACTCATTCTTTTCTTGTAATGCCTGAATGCCCATACCCCTTGTTGGGCCGAGACTTACTCAGCAAACTCCGGACCACCATTTCCTTTGAGGGGGAAGAGCCACAGATCACCCTAGGAGCCCAGGGGTCGGCCAGACAGACTGTCTTACTTCTCACCTGCCCCTTGGAAGAAGAGTACCGGCTGCACGAGTCCCCGGGCAGGGTCGGGACCCCGAGCGCCTTCCTCCAGGAACTCCGGCAAGAAATACCCAAGGTTTGGGCCGAGGGTAAGCCCCCTGGACTGGCGGGGCACAGAGCACCCCTGGTAGTCCAGCTCCTCAGCACCACCACCCCCATCAGGGTTCGCCAATATCCTATGAGCCAAAAGGCGAGGGTAGGGGTGGCGGAAGCACATAAAGAGACTGAAAGAGGCAGGGATACTGGTGTCCTGCCAGTCAGCCTGGAACACTCCACTCCTCCCAGTCCAGAAGCCGGTGACTGACGACTTTCAGCCTGTACAGGATTTGAGGGAAGTAAACAAGAGGGTAGAGACTATACACCCCACGGTCCCAAACCCCTACACTCTTCTGAGTCATCTGAAACCTGGGCAGCACTTCTACACCGTCCTCAATTTAAAGGACGCTTTCTTCTCCTTGCCCTTGGCCCCCTCTAGCCAACATATCTTTGCCTTTGAGTGGACTGATCCGGAGGGAGGAGAGTCAGGGCAGCTCACCCGGACTCGCCTTCCTCAAGGATTTAAGAACTCCCCAACTTTGTTTGATGAAGCGTTAAGCCAAGATCTGAGGGACTTTCGTTTCAGCCACCCAGACATTACTCTACTTCAGTATGTGGATGACCTCCTGCTGGCCACCGAGGAGGAGGAAACCTGTCGAGCCGCTACCAGGGACCTGTTGCACACGTTGGGCGACCTGGGGTACCGTGTCTCGGCCAAAAAGGCACAACTCTGCTCCACGGAGGTGACGTACCTGGGCTATCATATCCAAAGAGGTGAGCGAACCTTGTCTGGCAGTAGAATCCAAGCCATCAAATCTATCCCCACCCCGAAGATGAAAAGGCAAGTCAGAGAATTCTTAGGGGCAGTGGGATACTGCAGGCTGTGGATTCTAGGTTTTGCTGAAATTGCCAAGCCCTTGTATGCGGCCACAGGAGGGAAAGAACCTGACCTGGTTTGGACTGTTGAGAAGGAACAGGCTTTTAAAATCCTAAAACAGGCCCTCATCAGTGCTCCTGCACTAGCCCTCCCTGACCTGGCCAAGCCTTTCCAACTGCTCGTTGCTGAATCGAAGGGGGTGGCCAAGGGCGTGCTCACTCAGACTCTGGGCCCTTGGAGACGGCCAGTGGCCTACTTGTCCAAAAGACTTGATCCTGTGGCGGCTGGATGGCCAAATTGCCTGAAAGCCATTGCGGCAACAGCCATACTGGTGAAGGAGGCCTCCAAGTTAACGTTTGGACAGGACCTCCAGGTGGTTGTACCCCATAATGTGGAAAACCTCCTACGTAGTCCCCCCGAGCGGTGGCTTTCAAATGCCCGCATCACTCAATACCAAGTCCTCCTCCTAGACCCACCCCGCGTAAGCTTCCTGAAGACCACCGCGCTAAACCCAGCCACCTTATTGCCTGATGAAGGGGAGGACCAGAGCCCCCTGCACGACTGTGAGGAGGTCCTCACTGCCCTTACATCCCTGTGCCCCGACCTCACGGATGTGGCCCTCCGGGACCCAGATGAGACACTTTTTACTGATGGCAGCAGTTTTCTGGAAGGAGGAACGCGATACGCTGGGGCAGCAGTTGTAACCAAGGACAGGGTTATTTGGGCGCAGGCCCTAGGACATGGTACCTCCGCCCAAAAGGCGGAGCTAATAGCCCTCACACAGGCTCTCCCCTGGGGAAAGGAGAAAAGGATAAACATCTATACGGACAGTAGATATGCCTTCGCCACTGTACATGTCCATGGGGCCCTGTACCAGGAAAGGGGACTGCTCACCTCAGGGGGAAAGGACATTAAGCATGCACAGGAGATTCTAAACCTCCTATCAGCCACATGGGGGCCAAAGGAGATTGCTGTCATCCATTGCCGAGGGCATCAGACAGATGATTCTCCAGTGTCGAGGGGAAACAGGTTTGCAGACAAGACAGCAAGGGACATTGCCAAAAGACCAGTAGGGCCCCTACAGGTGCTGATGGTGGTTCCCGAGATAGAACTGGAGCCGAACCCTACTTACTCAGCTGAGGAGAAAAAGATTGCTGACAGATTGCAAGCCCAGGAGTTGCCGTCCGGCTGGCTTCAACTACCAAGTGGGAAGCTTTTTCTTCCGGAAGTTCTAGGGTGCACAATCGCCCTCCAGACCCACAAGAAGACCCACCTCGGGGGAACCAGGTTGGCAGAACTCTTGGGGGCAAGGTACCACATCCCTCGGCTGTGGCAAATAGCAAAGGATACGGCCAGGAGGTGCCACATCTGTGCCCAGGTAAACCAGGGACCCCCGATAGCTGAGCCAAGAGGCAAAAGGTTCCGGGGTTCCAGCCCGGGAGAACACTGGGAAGTGGATTTCACCGAGCTACCTGCCACACGGGGAGGATACAAATACCTCCGTGTAATGGTAGACACCTTCTCTGGCTGGCCTGAAGCTTACCTGACCATATCAGAGATTGCTCAGGTAGTAGTTAAAAAGCTCCTCTCTGAAATTGTCCCCCTGTTTGGCCTACCACTATATATGGGGTCCGACAATGGCCTGGCATTCATTGCCAAAATCACTCGATCGGTAGCAGAGATCCTTAAGATCTCCTGGAAATTACATTGTGTGTATAGACCTCAGAGTTCTGAGCAGGTAGAAAGGATGAATCGGACTTTAAAAGAGACTTTAACCAAATTGAAATTAGAGACTGGCGAAAACTGGGTGAGCCTCCTTCCCTTTGCCCTGCTTAGAGCTAGGTGTACCCCATATATAAAAGGACTGACTCCTTTTGAGATTATATTTGGACAGCCTCCACCTCTCCTCCCACGCCTAAGGGAGGAGGAGTTGGCCACCTTGTCTAACAGAAATCTCCTCAGGTCTCTACAGGCTCTACAAACCAGTCGAGCAGCTATCCACAAGACAATGAGAGCTGCCCACCAGGAGCGGACTGCCTCGGGAGACGTAGACCACACCCCAGCCTGCCAACCTGGAGATTTGGTCTTAATAAAGAGACATAACCCGGACTCCCTTGAACCTCGATGGGACGGACCCTTCCAAGTCATCCTGAGCACCCCCCCACTGCTGTCAAGGTAGCTGGGAAGAAGCATTGGATTCACCGAACTCAAATAAAGAAGGCTGAAGATACAGGAGGACAATGGAGGGTAGCTCACACGGGGGATCCCCTCAAGGTCAGACTGCAGCGTTCCTCTCCCTCTTTCTCCTCACCAACTGTATGCTGAAGGTGACCGGGAACCCCCATCAAGCTCCCACATATGTGTGGGAAGTAACTCGGACTGTGGATGGAAAAATTGTGGGTAATGTTACCACCCCCGGGGCTCCCCAGATAAAAACTGACTTATGTAAGATATTTGGGGAAAATTGGAACAACTCTCCAACGAGGGCCCAAGGGAGCCGAGCCGGGGTTAAATCATATGGATGTGGGAAGCTTAGTTTTGAACAAGGGCTGTGGAGGACCCCCCATTATATCTGTCCACGGGAGGGACCTCCCGAATGTGGGGGGGAGAAAGGTTACTACTGTGCCGCATGGGGCTGCGAGACCCTCGCCCCATGGAGAACTGTAGACCCCCCAACTACGGTTTAGTAGGATTATACGGCCAGGGGCACCGGCTAAGAATTGCTCGGTAGGGGATTGCAACCCCATAACCATTCAACCTCTGGATTGGAGGTCCAGTTATTGGGAAGGAGGGAAAACTTGGGGACTCGGCCTATACGTGTCTGGGATGGACCCCCGAGAGTTATTTACCATTCAGAGACGCACGGTGCCCCACGCTCAAAACCCAGTAGGACCCCTATGCCCCCTGCTCCTGCCAGAGCCCCCAAAGGCCCAAGAGCCACAGCCGGTACCAGAGACAATATGTACACCCCCGACCGGCACCTCTGGCGGCCCAAGTCCAGGAATTTTTGGCCTACTAGAGTCCACTTTCAAGTTTATAAAAGACACCTCTCCTAACCTAACTGCGGACTGCTGGCTTTGTTTAAACCCCGAGCCACCCTATTACACTGGAATTGGGGCAAATGTCTCCTTAGGAGACAAAAGCACTAATGTGCGAAACTATTCTGTCTCCTCCCTGCCAGAGGATTTGTGCAAGTGGGGCCGCACCTCCCGAATAACCTTAAGAGATTTACAGGGGAGAGGGACTTGCTTGGTGCCCTCTAACTATGACCTACAGTCTTCTCCCTACTCCTCCTCCTGTTCCCAAGTCATAACCTTAGAAGAAGAAAATGTGAATTCTCTCACCATATACCTGGTAGCCCCTGAAGGCACTTGGTGGGCTTGCAGCAATGGGATAACGCCCTGTGCCTTCCCGAACACTTTGGTAGATCAGAAAGACCCAGTCATCTGTATTTTAACTCACATTCTTCCCCAAGTGTATTATTATTCAGGAGAAGGCGGCCGAGAACACCTCGGACTCGATCCACGGAGATTTCGACTGGCACCAGTGTTAGTCCCACTGCTTGTAGGGTTAGGCATAGCTGGATCAGCGGCCATTGGGTCCGCTGCACTAATTACAGGGAAGGATAATTACAAACAACTAAGTAAACAGATTAACCAGGATCTTAGTACCCTAGAAGAGAACATTGGTAGATTAGAAAATTCCTTAGCTCCCTAGCTGAAGTCGTACTGCAGAATAGACGAGGATTAGACCTTTTGTTCCTAAAACAAGGTGGACTATGTTTAGCTTTAGGGGAAACTTGCTGCTTTTATGTTAACCATTCAGGTGTAATCCGTGAGAGCTTAAGCCAACTGAGAAAGCGTATACTAGACAGAGAAGAAAAGCTTAAGCAGGAGGGGAACTGGTATGAAACCCTTTTTAACTGGTCTCCATGGCTCACCACATTGCTCACTGCTGCAGCGGGGCCCCTCACGCTCCTCATCCTCATACTCCTGATAGGGCCCTGCATTATTAGGGGATTAACCTCCTTTATACAACAAAGGATCCAGGCTCTAAAGCTCATGGTCCTACACGCCCACTACCTACCCATAGCAGACTTGGAATGGGAACAGTCAGAATCAAGGATTTGATTCCCCTATAAGACCAGTAGGGAATGTGGAGGGGCAAGGACCAGACTGCGTTCCTCCCATAAGGAGTCGAATTAAGGTCAGGGTGACCTCAGGGCTAGAAGCAGTAAAACCAGGAATTGGTGGTTTTCGTACACAAACACCAGGTACCTAAGGCACACCCAGCTCTGAGGAACCACAGGGTCGTACAAACCACCCCTAGGAAGGACATCTGCATTCCAAGCTGCTTGCTTAATCAGAGTTCAGATAAAGAGTAAGGCTTAGCCAAGTCCTCCTGCGCTGAGGATAAAAGGCATTTGCTGCGGAAGTTCAGGGCTCTCGTGCTTCCCTGCTGTGTCAGTGGAACCGGGAGCCCGGACTCGAGTTCGTAATAAAGGCTTCCTAAATTTTCCAATTGGCTGTCTGGTGGTCGTCTTTCTCAAGTGGGTTCGAGTCCCACCTGGGTCGCCCCACAGCAACAGAAACCCAGAGGAGCTGCAAAAAGGTGAGGTACGGAGATGCGAGCACTGAGAGAGTGGGTGCCCGAGTACCTGGCTGGCTTTCTCTGGCAGGAGGGAAACGGACACTCCCAACGGCATTGAACCCCTTATCTTACGACACTAAACCCCAGATCCAGCCTAAACTCATAAGGGGTGAGTTTGGACTGTGAAAAGGGAGAGGTGCACGGAAATTTAGGGGGCTCGGAGTCGCAAAAGATCGGAGGTCTGGTCGAGCACGGCGCTGCACGCAGGACAGATTGCTGATTGTGCCGCTGGCTTAAGCGAGTGAGTGGGAGACAGACCCTCCCAACTGTGCCACTTCTGAGTCCACTGGGCCCCTGTTTTGGGCGAAACCCTGGAGACCTAGACTCATGTGATCCTGGTGCCCAGGAGAGCTGGAAAGGCAGCGGTTAGAGGCACTGCGGGCGCACATGCACAAGGACCGCTCCAGCCATTACCCAGCCACGTGAGATTCAGGGGCCGTGGAGGGCGGGGCCGACTGGAAGGCAAGGCAGTCCCTTAAGCCCTGAGACTCCGCCCCTCCCATGTTCAACAGAGGCTTCTGCGGCTTTGCATGTCTGGTTTCATAAGGCTGAATTCAACACAGAAGTTTCCCCGACATAGTGAAAATGCCGAGACAAGGGAAGGGATCACAAACAAAAGAAATGGAGGAAAAAAAACGACTGGATATAGAGTTCAAAACCACGCTTGTAAGGTTTTTCAAGAATATGCTAGAAAAGTTAGATAAATTTAGCGAGAACCAAGAGGAGATGAAAAAGGACCAACTAGAGATGCAAAAGATCCAACTGGAGATGATAAAGGACCAACTAGAAATTAAACATACACTGACTGAAATAAAAAATATTATACAGAGTCCTAACAGCAGACTAGAGAAAGGCAAGAATCAAGTCAAAAATTTGAAATATAAAGAAGCAGAAAACATTCAACTGGAAAAGCAAGAAGAGAAAAGAATCCAAAAATGTGAACATAATGTAAGGAGACTCTGGGACAGCTTCAAGCATACCAACATCAGAATTGTGGGGGTGCCAGAAGAAGACAGAGAACAAGATACTGAAAACCTACTTAAAGGAATCATGACTGAAAACTTCCCACATCTGGTAAAAGAAATAGACTTACAAATCCAGGAAGCACACAGAACCCCATATAAAAGGAATCCAAAGAGGACCACACCGAGACACATCATAATTAAAATACCAAGAGCAAAAGACAAAGAGAGAATATTAAAAGCAGCAAGAGAAAAACAGTTTATTACCTACAAGGGAGCACCCATACGACTGTCAGCTGATTTCTCAACAGAAACGATGCAGGCCAGACGGGAGTGGCAAGAAATATTCAACGTGATGAAGAGCAAGAACCTACAACCAAGAATAATCTATCCAGCAAAGCTAACATTCAGAATTGAAGGGCAGATAAAGAGCTTCACAGAGAAGAAAAAGCTAAAGGAGTTCATCAACTCCAAAGCAGTATTATATGAAATGCTGAAAGGTACTCTTAGAAGAGGAAGAAGAAAAAGGTAAAAGACAAAAAATTATGAACAACAAATACATATCTATCAACAAGTGAATCTAAAAATTAAGTGAATAAAAAATTTGATGAACAGAATAAACTGGTGAATATAATAGAATCAGGAGCACAGAAAGGGAAAGGACTGATAATTCTCAGGGAGAAAGGTGAGGGGTGTATAGGGAGAGACTGGACAAAAATCATACACCTATGGATGAGATCAATGGGAGGGAGCTAAGGGCAGAGGGAGAGGTGGGAGCTGTGTGGAGGGGTGCTATGGAGGGGGAAAAAAGAGAAACAAATGAATAATCTGAATAATAAAGATCTAATTTAAAAAAAAAGAGTCCTGGTTGGATTCCCAGTCAGGGCACATGCCCAGATTTCAGACTCCATCTCCAGCAGGGTGCATGCAAGAAGTAGCTGATCCATGTGGATGAATTGATGTTACTATCTTTCCCTCTCCCTTCATTTCTACCTAAAATCAATAAAAATATATTTAAAAAATAAAATTAACCACCCATTGTTCTCTTGTCCTGGGTTGTCAACTCTTATATTTTGTTTGGGTTCTCTAACCCTTAATCATTAGTCACACATCAAATAAAATTTTAAAAAGGGACTTTTAAAAAAACCCTCAATTAAATTTAGGCCTTTTTGTTTAAAACAGGGAGGTCAGAAATTGTAAGAAAAACTGACTCAAGCTCCCTGAGAGGAGCCATGTGCTACAATGGACCATTGCTGTTACCTAGCACAGATCTGAGTTCTGGGAGGGCTTCTCTGAAATTCTGACACACTACCCCAAATAATGTCAACATAAGAAATGCTTAAACCTGTAGAGAATTATTATTATGGGTTTTTAAGGCAAAACTGATAGTAATTATCTGGAAGCAAAATCTGAAGGGATTGAGAAAATGCTCCAGAGAATAGCAGTTTTGCACCTTATTTTATAAATTACCATCAAGAGAGGAAGCATAGAACAGATCATGAAATCTATTGCTCATACATTAGAGAGGTGGTAGAAAATACAGCAAGGCATAGGAAGAATCTCTGGGATAAGATTAAAAAGTAAAACCAATAGACACATACTTCTTTTATATTCAATGTGCAGGAATAGTTAGCAGTAAACAATTAACATGATAAAAATAACAATGAAAGGTTTTGTGGTCTCTGACCTGAAGTTGTGAGTGGTTTGAGAAAAAAAAAATCACCCTGACATTCCAAAGGTATGTTATTGTAGATGCAAAAAGTCAATGGATGGGCCCCGATCCAAGATGGAAGCATAGGTGAATACCTACACTGCTGCCTCGCACAACAATTTCAAAACTACAACTAAAAGACAGAACAGACATCATCCAGAACCACAGGAAAGCTGGCTGAGTGGAAGTTCTACAACTAGAAGGAAAGAGAGGGGCTCACAGAGACCCAGAGGAGCTGCAAAAAGCTGAGGTACGGAGACGCGCGCCCTGAGAGAGCGGGTGCCGGAGTACCTGGCTGGCTTTCTCTGGTGGGAGGGAAACGGAGACTCCCAACGGCATTGAACCCTTTCTCTTACAACACTAAACCCCAGATCCAGCCGAAACTCATACGGGGGGAGTTTGGACTGTGAAAAGGGAGAAGTGCCCGGAAATTTAGGGGAGCCGCAAAAGATCAAAGACTGCTGATTGTGCCGCTGGCTTTCGCGAGTGGGCGGGAGACAGACCCTCCCAACTGTGCCACTTCTGAGTTCACTGGGCCCCTGTTTCAGGCGAAACCCTGTGGACCTAGACTCCTGTGGTCCTGGCGCACAGGGGAGCTGGAAAGGCAGTGGTTAGAGGCACTGCGGGTGCACGGGCACAAGGACCGCTCCAGCCATTACCCAGTCACGTGAGACTCAGGGGCCGTGGAGGGCGGGGCCGACTGGAAGGCAAGGCGGTCCCTTAAGCCCTGAGACTCCACCCCTCCCAAGCTCAACAGAGGCTTCTGTGGTTTTGCACATCTGGCATTATAAGGCTGAATCCAAAACAGAAGTTTCCCTGACATAGTGAAAATGCCAAGACAAGGGAAGGGATCACAAACAAAAGAAATGGAGGAAAAAAAACGACTGGATATAGAGTTCAAAACCACGCTTATAAGGTTTTTCAAGAATATGCTAGAAAAGATGGATAAATTTATCAAGTCCCAAGAGGAGATGAAAAAGGACCAACTAGAAATTAAACATTCACTGACTGAAATAAAAAATATTATACAGAGTCCTAACAGCAGACTAGAGAAAGGCAAGAATCAAGTCAAAAATTTGAAATATAAAGAAGCAGAAAACACTCAACTGGAAAAGCAAGAAGAGAAAAGAATCCAAAAATGTGAAGATAATGTAAGAAGACTCTGGGACAGCTTCAAATGTACCAACATCAGAATTGCGGGAGTGCCAGAAGAGAGAGAGCAAGATACTGAAAACCTATTTGAAGAAATAATGACTGAAAACTTCCCACATCTGGTGAAAGAAATAGACTTACACGTCCAGGAAGCACACAGAACCCCATATAAAAGGAATCCAAAGAGGACCACACCAAGACACATCATAATTAAAATACCAAGAGCAAAAGACAAAGAGAGAATATTAAAAGCAGCAAGCGAAAAACAGTTCATTACCTACAAGGGAGCACCCATACGACTGTCAGCTGATTTCTCAACAGAAACGATGCAGGCCAGACGGGAGTGGCAAGAAATATTCAAAGTGATGAATAGCAAGAACCTACAACCAAGAATAATCTATCCAGCAAAGCTATCATTCAGAATTTAAGGGCAGATAAAGAGCTTCACAGATAAGAAAAAGCTAAAGGAGTTCATCAACTCCAAACCAGTATTATATGAAATGCTGAAAGGTACTCTTTAAGAAGAGGAAGAAGAAAAAGATTAAAGTCAAAAAATTATGAACAACAAATACGTATCTATCAACAAGTGAATCTAAAAATTAAGTGAATTAAAAATTTGATCAACAGAATAAACTGGTGAATATACTAGAATCAGGAGCATTGAAAGGGAGTGGACTGATAGTTCTCAGGGGGAAAAGGGGTGAGGGGTATACAGGGAGAGACTGGACAAAAATTATACACCTATGGATGAGGTCAATGGGAGGGAGGGAAGGGTGAGAGCTGGGTGGAGGGGTGCTATGGAGGGGAAAAAAAACAAATGTAATAATCTGAATAATAAAGATTTAATTAAATTTTTTTTTTAAAAAGTCAATGGATGGGCTCAGTTAACATATCAACTGACTTTATCAGGGAAGATACTAGCCTAGCATATGACTACCCACCCTGACTCACTTTAACTTAGAAGGTTTTATTTTCAGACCATCTTGAGGATTACTTTTGGGTTCTGAGTTTGTAAGGCCTCCACACAGGCCTTTCCTGAGCTTATGAGATTGAGTATGTGGCCCCTTTTTCATTCACACAGCCCAAACCTTTAACCTCTTGGGAGGAAGAGGAGCTAGAGATAATTACCAATAGTTCATTATTTAATCAATTGTGCCAACATAAGAATACTTCCAATAAAAACCCTGAACATGGGTTGTAAAAGCTATGTGTTCATGCTGGAAGGCTGGGAGCTCAGGAAACATGTGAAAGTTTTATATCTCTCCCCATGCCTTGATCTGAGGGGCTCTGAGTTTTATACTTTACAGTAAACCAGTAATAGTAAGTAAAGCCCTTTCCTGAGTTCTGTGAGTTTTTTTGGATAATTATAAAGCATAAAGCCAGGGTCATGGGACCAAATTTGGAGTTGATCAGACAAAAATATGAGTTACTTGGGCACCCCATTTGTGATGGGATCTGAAGAGGGGCAGTTTATGTTACTGAGCCTTGAACCTGTGGGGTATGCACCCACTTCAGGTAGTTAGTATCAGAACTGAAATGAATTGTTGGACACCTCATTGGAGAATTGGTTGTTGGTGAGGAAAAAAAGCAAAAATGAAACCTTCAGTTCATATAAAAACTACCCTACAGGGTGATGCTAGAACTGATTATGATGTTGTCGGTGATATGCCTGTATTAGGTGCTCAGAGAGTTTGAGAAGACTTTACTTTTACTCCCCTCTCTCACCTTCAGAGTCTACATTCAACCCTTTTCTTCCTCTCTGTTCTCACAGTATAAAGTTTGAGGCAGTGTTTCCAATCCTAGGAGCAGTGGAGGTACATGCCTGTAAGTCTATTCATATTGTTGTCCACCATGAGGTGAGATATGTTCTCCTAATGCCTAGACAGCCAGTAAACTGACACAAGGTTGCAGTGAAAGGAACACAGTGGTTTATATTTAGGGTCTTTTAAGGGGCAAAAGTCATGACTCGGGGTTCAAAGTCATGGGATTTCAAGATTTGTCAGTTATGCTATAAATACTCAGAATGTGACTTATTTCTCCCTGGCTGCATCTTGGATGGAGTCTTTGGTTATTAGGGTCTAGAGGTCTTCCTTCCTTGCAGACAACCCAATGTTCTGCAACCCATTTTGGGGATGGGTCAGTGATGTTATCCTAAGAGCAGAAAACATCTATCCATCTTGTGCTTAATAGACAACATCTTTCTCCTATCTCGAGCAAGTTATCTCCTGCAACCTGTTTCACTGACTAGTTTCCAGGCTCCAAGCCATATCTGAATTTTTTTCTACCACACCTGCCAGGTTAAATTTATTCTTTAATTAGAAATCACAGCATCCAGCTTTGGAACAAAGGGTAATCATCCTCTTATATTTTAAGTTCCTCTATCTGGGCTAAAAATCAAATTAACAGAAACAGATTAATGGGAACAATGTACAAAGTCTGATATATAAACAAATATTCTGGAGCTATAAAAATAGAAACCAAGGAAGCATTGGGTAGTGGATACTTATATGTCATTATGAAGCTAAGGGGGAAAGAAGATTGTGGTTTGAGGTTTCAAAAGGCAGGAAACCATTGGCATGGAGATGCCAAAGAAAATGTGAATATCCCTCCTGGAGCTAGTATCCATCTCAACACATGCCAAACAGTTTAGTGGAAATATCCAAGACTTATTTTCTAAACCTTTTTTCCCCAATAAGGATACCAATATCAATATCCTAAAAGGCACATATGGGGTAAAAACTTGGCTTTCCATCACAGCAGAGCCATAACTTTTAGGAAGGTTTAAAAATCTAACTAAAAGCTCAATCCTAATTACCTAGTCATTGAGAACCTAACTCATTACCAAAACAAAATAAACCATAAAAATATTGTAAAATTGCTCTTTCAGTCTAAATGTGTCCACTTTTGACTTCTCATTAGAAAAAAAAATAAAACACCTAAAAGCTACATTGAAATCTGCTATTAAAAAATGTCTTCATTCCTGGAGAGCAACTTGACACACTCACATCATCCATAGCTGTTCAGACAGAACTAAGAGTCCTGAGACCCTGACTCACATGTCAGATTAGTATTTATGCCATCACTGCTCACTGCTTAAGCGGTTCTTTTGTTGGGTTTGTACATGTCCCTAATTTTGATTAGAACATGAGCTCCTTGCCTTCCTGAAGGAGTCCAGGCACATATCTATAGTTTAAAATTCAGGGCAGAAGTCTCACATAGGATTGCCTACCAGGATTAAATATCACCCATGTACTTTCATATTTAACTTAATTACATTCCAAAAGGCTACAGCATAAATGATGATGCGACTTAAAAAATCAAATGGTATCATAAAGGCCCCTGCAGTCATAGTAACTTCTCAGCATCTCTGCATTTAGAATGTGAATACTATTCGTTTGTTGATTCTGCAAATATGTAATGAACTGACCCAGGGACAAGCTACAAATCCAGGAACACTGGATCTCAAAAAGTGCAAATAAGGAGCTCTGCACATTCTCACAGAAAAGTCAGATTTTGCCTAGGGAAAGAAGAGAGAGAACTATAAAACCAAACGCCCGGAGAAGAGAGAAATAATGGAGAGACAAAGAAACAGCCTGCATGTGAAAGAAAAGGAGGCATCAACAGAAAAGGAAGTAAATTAAGTGAATTCAAGCAATATGTCAGAGAAAGAATTAAGAGAAATGGTCATAAGGACACTAAAAAGAATTGAAAACAAATTCAACAATATGTGTAAAGAACCAAGAGGAAATGAAGAAGAATCAAGAAGAAATGAAAAATGGCATCACTGCCATAAAGAATGCAATAGAAACCATCAAGAGTAGACTATAAAAAGCAGAGGACCACATCAGGGAGCAACAAGACAACATAGGAAAAAAGACACAAGCAAAAAGCATATAGAAAAAAATTAAAAAGTAGGAGAAGAGCCTAAGGAAACTTTGGGACAACATAAAATGAAAAAACATCCACATAACAGGGGTACCAGAAGGAGAGGAAACTGAGCAAGGAATAGAAAGTTACCTACAAAGGATCACTCATCAGACTAGCAACTGATTTCTCAATAGAAACACTACAGGCCAGAGAGAAACCAAGATGGTGGCATAGGGGAACACCTAAGCTGCAGCCCTGCACAACAATTTCAAAACTACAACTAAAAGACAGAATGAACACCATCCAGAACCACAGGAAAGCTGGCTGAGTGAAAATTCTACAACTAGAAGTAAAGAGAGGCGCACATACAGACTCAGAGGAGCTGTAAAAAGCTGAGGTACAGAGACACATTCATGGAGAGGATGGGTGGAGGAGGGTATGGCTGGCTTCTTCTAGCAGGAGGGAGACAGAAAATACCAACTTCACTAAATCCCAGCTCCAGGCAAGACTCATAGGGGGAGCCTGGACTGTTGTGAAAAGGAAGGAGTGCTTAGAAACTTAGGGGAGCCGCAAAAGACAGAAGTCTGGGGGCTTGCCAAAGTAAATGTGAAAGTGCACGCGAAAGTGCACACAGAGTGCTGACTGCTGATTGTATCTGGCTTCCTCTAGCAGAAAGAAAACAGAACTTCACAACAGCACTGATATCCAGGTCCAACTGCATTGAACCCCAGTTTTGGGCGAGACCCTGGGAACCCAGACTCATACAGATCCCTAGAGCTCACAGAAACTCATGGGGACCGAAAGGCAGAGCTCTGGAAGCTCATGTGCACAGGTGCATGCAAAAGGCAGTGGTATGGAGGCAAGCCTGCATATGCAGACACAGCTGATCCTCACAACCAATTGGCGTGGAGGTCAATCCCCTCCAGTGATACCAACAACAATCAAGAATTAACTACAACAGCCAAAACTGGTTTGGCTCAGTGGATAGAGCATCAGCCTGCAGACTGAAGGGTCCCAGGTTCAATTCCGGTCAAGGGCATGTACCTTGGTTGCAGGCACATCCCCAGTAGGGGTTGTGCAGAAGGCACCTGATCGATGTTTCTCTCTTATCGATGTTTCTAACTCTCTGTCCCTCTTCTTTCCTCTCTGTAAAAAATCAATAAAATATATATTTTTAAAAAAGAATGAACTACAACAAGGCTGTAGGCACAGTTCACAAAAGGGTGCACCAAGAGGGTTTACCTCAGGTAACTAGGGAGGCAGAGCTACTGGGCCACATAGGACAGCTAACACACAAAGCTACTCTACCAACTCAGGGAAGCAGTGAAATATGCAGAGACTAAAGGACAGATCACAAACGAAAGAAATGGAGGAAAATAAACAACTGAATATAGAGTTCAAAATCAGTTATAAGGTTTTTTAAGAATTTCCTAGAACAAAATGAATAAATTTAGCGAGACCCAAGAGGAGATGAAAAAGAACCAACTAGAAATTAAACATACACTGACTGAAATAAAAAAATATTATACAGAAACCTAACAGCAGACTAGAGGATCACAAGAATCAAGTCAAAGATTTTACAAAGAAGCAAAAAAACACTTGACTGGTAAAGCAAAAAGAAAAAAGAATTAATAAAATGTGAAGATAGTATAAGGAGCCTCTGGGAGAACTTCAAACATATCAATATCAGAATTATGGGGGTGCCAGAAGAAGAGAGAGAGCAAGATTCTGAAAACCTATTTGAAGAAATAATGACTGAAAACTTCCCCCACCTGGTGAAAGAAATAGACTTACAAGTCCAGGAAGCACACAGAACCACAAACAAAAGGAATCCAAAGAGGACCACACCAAGACACATCATAATTAAAATACCAAGAGCAAAAGACAAAGAGAGAATATTGAAAGCAGCAAGAGAAAAATAGTTAATTTTCTACAGGGCAGTACCCATTCAACTGTCAGTTGATTTCTCAACAGAAACTATGCAGACCAGATGAGAATGGCAAGAAATATTCAACGTGATGAATAGCAAGAATCTACAACCAAGATTACTCTACCTGCAAAGCTATCATTCAAAATTAATGGGCAGATAAAGAAAAGAAAAAACTAAAGGAGTTCATCAACCAGTATAATATGAAATGCTGAAAGGTATTCTTTAAGAAGAGGAAGAAGAAAATGGTAAAGGTAAAAATTATGAACAACAAATACATATCTACCAACAAGTGAATTTGAAAATCTGATAAACAGAATAAACAGGTGAATATAATAGCATCAGTGGCATAGAAAGGGAGTGGACTGATAATTCTCAGGGAGAAAGAGGTGAGGGAAGGTGCAGGGAGGACTGGACAAAAATCATACACCTATGGATGAGGACAATGGCGGGGAGGTAAGGGCAGAGGGTGGGTTGGGAACTAGGTGGAGGGGAGATATGGGAAGAAAAGAAGAGGAACAATTGTAATAATCTGAACAATAAAGATTTTTATTTTCAAAAAAAGGAACACTACAGGCCAGAAAGAAATGGAGTGAAATATACAAAGCCATGCAATGGAAAGGTCTCAATCCAAGCCAGCAAGGCTACCAATCAAAATTAAGAGTGAAATCAGGAGCCTCATGGACAAAAAAATACTAAGGGAGTTTATTACCACCAAACCAGCAATGCAAGAAATGCTAAAGGTTCTGCTGTAACAAAAAAAGAAAAGAAAAGAAATAAGAAGTGAAGAAGGAACACAGGCATAAAGAATAAAAATGATGACAATCAAGTACCTATCAATAATAACTTTAAATGTAAATGGATTAAATGTCCCAATCAAAAGACATAAGGTAGTTGAGTGGATTCATATATCTGCTGTCTACAGGAAACCCACCTCAGAAAAAAGGATTCACACAGATTGATGGTGAAGGGATAGAAAAAAATTTTCTCAGATAAATGGAAATGAAAAAAAAAAAAGCTGGGGTAGCAATACATATATCTTACAAAATAGATCTCAAAGTAAATGACATAACAACAGATAAGGATTCCACTTCATAATACTAAAGAGAGCAATCCAACAAGAAGAAATAACTCTGGTAAACATATACGTACCCAATACAAGAGCACCCAAACACATTTAAAAAAAAAAAAACCTCCTCAAGGATATCAAGGGAGCAATTGACAGTAATACAGTAATAGTAGGTTACTTTAATACCCTACTATCACCATTGGACAAATCCTCTAAACAAAAGATCAGCAAAGAAACATCAATCCTAAATGACTCACTAGATCAGATGGAATTAATTGATACCTTCGGAACATTTCACCTCAAAGCCACAGAATACACATTCTTCTCAAGTGTTCATAGGTCATTTTTAAATATAGACCATATATTGGGTCACAGGCAGTCTCTTCAAATTTAAGAAGATAGAAATCGTATCAAGTGTCTTCTCAGATCACAATGGCATACAGCTAGAAATCAACTACAATAAAAACAATAAAAAATATCAAACACCTGGAGGCTAAATGGCATGCTATTAAACAATGACTGGGTTACCAGAGAGACCTAAGAAGAAATAAAAAAAAAAACATCATGGCAACAAATGACAATTAAAAACACAACAATCCAAAATATATGGAACACAGCAAAAAAAAATCTTGAGAGATAAGTTCATAGCTCTACAAGCCTACTGCAAAAAAAAAAAAAAAACAAGAAACAATGGTAATAAATTATCTAACCCTACATCTCAAAGAGTTAGAAAGAGAGCAACAAGAAAAGCTCAGTATAAGCAGAAGGAAGGAAATAATAAGGATCAGAGCGGAGATAAACAACATAGAGACCAAAAAAAAAAAAAATCAACAAATACAAAAGAACAACAAAATCAAGAGCTGGTTCTTTGAAAGAATGAACAAGATTGATGAACCCCTAGCCAGACCCACCAATAAGCAAAGAGAGAGGACCCAAATAAACAAAATCAGAAATGAAAGAGGTGAAATAAAAACCGATCTCACAGAAATACAAACAATACTATTAACAACTATATTCCAATAAAAAGGACAACATAGATGAAATGGACACATACAATCTCAGAAAAATACAAGCTCCCAAAACTCAACCAAAAAGTATCAAAAAATCTGAATAGGCAGATAACATTGAAGAAACTTAATTAGCCATCAAAAACCTTCCAGCCAACAAAAGCTATGGTCCAGAGGACTTTAAGGGGAGTGCTACCAAGCATTCAAAGAATAACTAAAACATAGCCTCCTCAGACTAGTACAAAAAATTCAGGGGAAGGAACACTTCCAAGCTCATTCTATGAAGCCAGTATTACTCTAATCCCAAAACCAGATAAAGACACCACAAAAAAAGAGAGCTACAGGCCAATATTCATGATGAACATAGATGCTAAAATCCTCAACAAAATTCTAGCAGATCGGATTCAGCAATACATTAGAAAGATTATATACACCATGACCAAGTGGGATTTATTCCATGGATGCAAGGATAGTACAATATCAGCAAATCAATCAATGTGATACATCACATAAACAAACTGAGAGACAAAAATCACAATCATATCAACTGATGCAGAAAAAAACATTTGCCAAAAATCCAAACACCTTTTCTTGATCAAAACTCTCAGCAAAGTAGGAATAGAGGAATCAAACATCAACATAATAAAAGCCCTATATAGACCATATATTAGGTCACAGGCAGTCTCTTCAAATTTAAGGAGATAGAAATCATATCAAGTGTCTATATGACAAACCTATAGCCTACATCATACTCAGTAGGCAAAAACTAAACCCATTTTTTCTAAGAACAGGAACAAGACAAGGATGCCCTGTTTGACACAGTAATAGATGTACTATCCATAGTGATCAGACAAAAGAAGAAATAAAAGGCATCCAAATTGGAAAAGAAGAAGTAAAAATGTCCTTGTTTGCAGGTGACATGATATTGTACATAGAAAACCCCAAAGACTCCATGAAAAAAAAACTATTAGACCTAATAAATAAATTTGGCAATGTAACAGGATTCAAAATTAACACCCAGAAATCTATGGCCTTTTTATACATCAATAATGAACTCACAGAAAGAGAAATGGGGAAAAACTTCCATTTGCCATTACACCAAAAAAATTAACATACCTAGGAATAAACTTAACTAAGGACATAAAAGACCTGTACTCAGAAAACTACAGAACATTGGGGAAAAAAGTTAGAAGAAGACATAAACAAATAGAAGAACATACCATGTTCATGGATTGGTAGAATCAACATCATTAAAATGTCATACCTAAAGCAATCTATAGATTCAATGCAATACCTATTAAAATACTAACAGCATATTTCAAACATCTAGAACAAACTCTCCAAAAATTCATCTGGGTTAAAATAAAAAAAAAATAGCCACAACTGTCCTGAGAAAGAAGAACAAAGTTAGAGGGATCACAATACCAAACATAAAACTATATTACCAAGCCTTGGTTCTCAAAACTGCCTGGTACTGGCACAAGAATAGACATATAGACCAATGGAACAAAATAGAGGACCCAGACATTAGCCCAAGCCATTACACTCAATTTATATTTGACAAAGGAGGCAATAGCATACAATGGAGCCAAAACAACCTTTTTAACAAATGATGCTGGGAAATTTTGTCAGATATATGCAAAAAAAAAATGAAACTAGATCACCAAATTACAACATACACAAAAACAAATTCAAAATGGCTAAAGCACTTGAATGTAAGACAGGAAACCATAAAAATCCTACAAGACTCCTTAGGCAGCAAAATTGCAGACATATGTCATAGCAATATCTTTACAGACATAGATCCTAGGGCAAGAGAGACTAAGGAGAAAATAAACAAATGGGACTACATCAAAATAAAAAGCTTTTGCACAGCAAAAGAAACCATCAACAAAACAACAAGAAAGCCCAATGCATGGGAGAACATATTTGCCAATGTTATCTACAATAAGGGTTTAATCTCCAACATCTGCAGGGAACTCATACAACTCAACAGAAGGAAGATAAACAATACAATCAAAAAATGGGCAGAAGACCTAAATAGACACTTTTGAAAGAGGGCATTCAGAAAGTCTAGACATACATGAAAACATGCTCAAAGTTACTAATAGTCCAAGATATGCAAATCAAAACAACTATATATGTATTACAAATAGTAGCACATATGTCTCCTTTTAATCCACACCTATCAGAATAGCTATAATCAACAAATCAACAAATGACAAGTTCTGGAGAGGATGTGGGAAAAAAAGAACCCTTCTTCACTGCTGGTGGGAATGCAGATTGGTGCAGCCATTGTGGAAAACAGTATGACGTTTTCTCAAAAATTTAAAAATGGAACCACCATTTGACCCAGTAATCCCACTTCTAGGAATATATCCTAAGAAACTAGAAACACCAATCAGAAAAGATATATGCACCCCTATGTTCATAGCAGCACAATTCACAATAGCTAAGATTTGGAAACAGCCTACATGCCCATCAGCAGATGAGTGGATTACAATACTATGGTATATCTACAAATTGGAATACAACACTGCTCTAAAAAGAAGGAATTCTTACCATTTGCAGCAGCATAGATGGAACTGGAGAGCATTATGTTAAGTGAAATAAGCCAGGCAGTGAAAGAAAAATACCATATGAATTCACTCATTTATGGATAATAAAGAACATTATAACCTGATGAACAAAAAGATAGATACAGAGGCAGGGAAACATCGAACAAACTGTCAAAGTACAGTGGGAAGGCTGGGGAGTGTTGATGGGGGGAGTGTAAAGGATCAACCAAAGGACTTGTATGTATGCAGATAAGCATAACCAATGGACACAAGACACTGGGAGGGGTAGGGTGAGGGTATACGACAGAGGGTAGGGAAGGCTGGGGGAAGGTCAATGGGGAAAAAAAGGAGACATATGTACTACTATTTGTAATACTTGAAATAGATGATAGATAGATAGATAGATAGATAGATAGATAGATAGATAGATAGACAATAGATAGATGTAATGTACTCATATTATTTTCTACCAGTCACTATCCAGGGCCCTAGAGCCAAGAGAGTGGATGAGAGGAACAAACTGTACATTATTACTGATGTCCAGCTATTTATTTGACAACTAGTATGTAAAGGGCACATCAAGATGCCCTAAGATCCTCGATCCTAGCCAAACTTTTTATCTCAGTGTGATCCTCCAGAATTTTCCTGAATCTCTGTATTTTCCCAATTTTTTTTCTTTCTCCCACACCCTACATCCATTCCTTCAGCAAATCTTGATTCCGTGCTCTGAGAAAATATAGAAACTGACCCCTTCTTCCTACAATTGTCTGACCAACCTCACCTGTCACCTGGATGACTGCGCTTGCCTCCTTACTGGGTTCCCTGCCCTCCACCCAGCAGCCACACAGAAGCTGAGGAATGTAGGCTAAGGTGAACATTCTGATTGCTTTCCTGAAGCAAGTTTTCCTGTCTGAATCTAAGGCAGGTATGTGGGGGAAGTCAAAGTTCTTTCTGAGTTTTGTTTCTTAAAAGCTTTAAATCAATACCCCAAAATAGGAATTTCAGAAAGGCAAAATGTTGGATTCCTTCACTAAACACAGATCACTCACGCCAACTGGGGCTCTGAACCCACCGGAGGCTCCTCAGGTCACTCAGAGGGGAGCAAGGCTTCTGGTGATGGCCGCTCCCTCTCTGACTCCATCTCCTCTCATCTCCACCTCTGTCTGCTAATTTATTAAGCCTATTAGTTTTTTTTTATTAAGTCTTTAGGGTTTTCTATGTACAGTATCATGTAATCTACGAATAAGGACAGTTTTACTTCTTCTTTTTCAGTTCAGATGCTTTTATTTCTTCTTTTTGTCTGAATGCAATGGCTAGTACTTCCAGTACTATGTGGAACATGAGTGGTGGGAGTTGGCATCCCTGTCTTGTTCCTGTTCTTAGGGGAAATCATTTTAGTTTTTATCCATTGAGTGTGATTCTGGCTGTGGGTTTATTGTATATGGTTTTTATGATCTTTCTATTCCTACCTTGCTGAAAGTTTTTATCAAGAAAGGGTGTTGGGACTCTCGCCTCGCTGCTGTGCCAGAAAGAGGCTGGGAGGCAAACACGGGTTTGAATAAAGACTCGTTGCTTTTGCATCAGAAAAAGCTCCCTGGTGGTTGATTATTGGGTACCCCGAAATCTGGGCATACATTTGGGGGCCTGTCCTGAATCCCGAATACCCACGAGGGACCCTGATCCATAGAGTCTGACTGACCTCGGTAGTTGATGATGGATATAAATTTACTATTGCAGAGGAGGAGAAAATGGCGGCGGAGTAGACAGATGCGTCTGGAGCTTTGTCGCTGGGCAGAGGGAGAGAGAGCGGCTGAGAGTTGCATTGGGAGTGTTTGTTGGCAAGCTAGGAGTCAGTTGTCCTCCAGGGGAAGGCGGGGAACTGCTGGAAGGGGCTCTCCCGGCCAGGCAGCCCCACTGCCACGGGGTTTTTGTCCGCCGGAGCCACCAGCGCGAACGCGGAGCCCGAGCCATCTTGCAGTGGGAGGTGGATGTGTGCGGCGCTCTGAAGCCTGCGGCTGGGCACCCATTGAGCAGCCAGGGACCTGGGAACCCAGAACTCCGCTCTCCAATCGGCGCAGACACGCGGCGGAATCAGAGATCCACAGAGCGCACGGAAAGGTCAGATTGCGCCTGACTTAAGGGGGAGGTGGATGTCTGCCGAGGTCTGAAAGCTGCGGCTGACGGAGGCACCCACCGAGCAGCCGGGGACCCAGAGCGCGGCTTCCCAGGCAGCACAGACGCGCAGGCGGAGGATTCAGAGATCCACACTGCGCGCGCGCAGGCGCTCGAGGAAGGGTCAGATTTCCCTGGGCCAGGGTGAGGTCTCCTACCCCCACAGGGCAGAGACGCGGACACTGTGGGAGCCGGGCTGCGGGAAAGCTGCCTCTGGAGAGGTCCACAGAGGTGGTCAGGGCGTGATCCCTGAGTGTGAAGGCAGACCCTCTGAGCTGCTGACAGAGGAGAGCTCCGGAAAACGACTCTTTTTTTTTTTCTTTTCCTTTTTCTCTGGGGCAGAGGGACAACCTGGGAGTTATTGCAGTGTCCAGGCTGCAAAACCCCCACAAACTGTTTTGAGAACCACAGAGTAGAAGGATCTGAGCACAGCCTAGAGAGGTCCTGTGCTTTGTCTCAGAGATCAATTCCGAAACACTGCCACCCAATGGATGACATACAAATTGACTCTCGCATAACCACAAGAGAATAAAGAGATTAAAACATCAAGAGGGGAACACAGGGAACTGCAATACCTCCCCTACTGGGAAACAGGAGTGCCAAGCAGAATAATAGTGGAAGTGAAGGACCATTCTATTTTTCTTCTTTTTTTTTATTTTTCTTTTTTTCTTTTTTCTTTTTTTTAATTTTTAATTCTTTATTTTTCATCTTCACATATTTTAATTAAAAGAATATTTTTTTCTTTCTGCCTCAATTGATTTTACCTTTATAATTATTACATTTTTGTTTTAAACTATATTATTAATTACTACTAGTACTTTACCGTTTTGGGGAAAAAAAGTGTCATTTTGTTTTCTCTTTATTTTATTTCGGGATTAGAATTCTACATTCTATTTTCATCTTCCCTTTAGCATAATTTTACTCCAAATCAACTCCACCTTTATGCCAACACTTTCCTCCTAACTTTCCCCATTTTGCTGTCTTGTTTCTCTTTTCCTTTTCCAACTTTAGATTCTCCCTATTTTTCTCTTTACCTGGTTAAAATTTCACCCCATTTATATATCTAATTTCAAATCCCCTACTACAAGTCCACACAAACCTCTCCCCTCTTGTCTTCACTAGCCAAAAAGTTGTTTTT
>JAAGEH010000370.1:4217275-4286467 GCA_011751065.1 Lasiurus cinereus
TAATAATAATAAAAAGAAGCTTTTAAGGAGACTTAAGTATATTTCAAAAGGACAGAGAAAGAATCTTCAATTACAAATTGCAGTTACATTTCTAAAGGAAATGCACTTTAAAAGTAGAGATAAGACGAAGCAAGATTAGAGACTCTGAGGGAATAATGAGGCCTCTGATTCATAACACAGCTACTTTCTGCACAGTGAAGGGAAACACAATTCCTTTCAGCCAAGACCCAGTTTGCATCACCATCAGTTCCTGCAATTTATAAAGAAGTGCTAGTTCTCAGACATTGATAAATAGATGCAAAATAGCTGAGAGACTGAAGAGAGATAGCCTCTCCCAGAAGACTGTGCTTCTGAAGTGTTCCATGGAGACATTATATTTCTCTCTACAGTCAGCTTCCCTTTGATCAAACGTTATCTCCAAGGAAGAATATTTTCATCCTATCACATATATGGCTGGTGTCATTCAATTTGGCCCAATTAATGATCTAAGTGCAGAGGACTGACTTTCACCTTATAGTTTGCTCTGATGCAGGTATTTCTATGAAACCTGAGATGGGAGATTTAACAGCTACTTGAGGTTAGGTGACCTGTGACCTCACCCTCACACTTCACCTACAGTCTCTCTAGTTTTGGGTGTTGCCCTCCTCTCAAAGAGATTACAAGTCTTCATCAAGTCAAAATTAGCTCCATAAAAGGTGAGGTTGTTTATAATTCTGTGGGCATCAGTTTAAACTAGGATATTTGCTAAGCCTTGTTTATATTACCAATGTTTCCAATTCTATTCTATCAACAAAGAGGACCAGATGCAACTGAACTTACGCAAATAAGTCTATTGCCATAACCAAAAGAATACTTCAGAGGGCATTAGTAATTTGGGGGAAGACAAAGGTCACTGTTGCATTTCACATAGGTGTTCTCTTGTCTATTCCTATCATCACCAGTGTCCAGATGTCTCCCTGGAAACGGGAGAGAGCTCAGATTCTTGTGAGCTTATCTCTTACTCCCGCTCTTCATCACACAATGACTGCCCTCCTATGAAGCACATGGTGCCCCCCCCATTGTGAAGATGGTGCCAATGGGACCAACCAGAGATGGGATCCAATGTGTTATGTTACCTTATGTCAATAATAATGACAATGCCAGCTCACATTTTTTAGTATTTATTGATGCAAAGCAAGTCTTCCAAACAATTTCCACCACCACAAGAAATCTAATAGGTACATTTTTTTTTTTTAGTTTAAGAATGTAGGGGAAGGGAGGACGATCACTAGTACTTGACATCTAACTCTACAGGCGCACTTTCAATGGAGCTTATGGGGTTGTAGACTTTACACTGGTAGTTCCCAGCGTCCTCTCTCATGACAGGGTCTATGGTGAGGGTTCTGTTGTCCTGGGACAGCTTCATCCTCTCACTGAGCCACAGACTCTCAGCATTGAATAACCAGTTGGTGGAGCTTGCACTGGTGTAGCAAGTCATGACCACAGCATCCTCAGTCTCTGTGACCGTGGTGTTGCTGGCTAAGAGTGTGGGCACACTCACTGGCTCTATGAAGAAATAAAGGGTGAAAATGATTGAGTGTGGGCTTAAGACCTGGGGCCATGCTCCTTCCTCAAAGATCTCAGCCCTGACTCTGATAGTTATGCGGGTAATTTGGTTCCACAGCAAAAACTAATTAATTCTAAATTTGCCAAACCTACCCTTCTGAGCTGAAGATTCCTAAGAAGGAAGGATATGAACCCATGATTGATCTAGGGATTCAAAGACATCTAACAAGGTCACTGGGATTAGAGCAAAAGATGGGGCTATGGCTGCAGATAGACCTCCAGGTACTCAGAATAATTTCTGACATTCTTCGTGATTCTGCTTAGGGAGTGTTTCACTCTCCCTGTGTTTCACTTTCCCATAAGTGAAGTAAAATGAACATTTGACTGCCAGGCCTCCAATGTACTAATCATGAAATATTCACAGTATCTGACAAAACATTGGGAAGGAAGAGTACTCAAATAAGAGACATTTGTTATTAATAGACTTCAAGACAGAATCCCCTAGGCTGATCCCTGGTGGATGAGCAGCTGCCAGGAGCATCTTTTCTCTTGTTCGTCCCTTGGGATAGTAATCTTTCTCTGGACTCTCCTAAGTCCCCCAGAACAGTCAGCTGACAATCTAGGAAGCTTGTCCATTTGTGTTCTCCACACACAGTCTCAGGTGAAGGACAAGGCTCCATCTCTTCTCAGATACGGCTCTTAGGGTTGAGCCCCATCTAGTGACTAGCTCTAGAACAGTGGTTCTCAACCTGTGGTTCTCAACCACTAGCAGGGTCACCTAAGACCATGGGAAAACACAGATATTTACATTATGATTCATTAACAGTAGCAAAATTACAGTTATGAAGTAGCAACGAAAATAATTTTTTGGCTAGGGGTCACTACAACCTGAGGAACTGTATTAAAGGGTCACGGTATTAGGAAGGTTGAGAACCACTGCTCTAGAGCCTTGTGACTTGGCACATGAGAAATTTGTTGCTCTCACTCAGCCCTTCGCAGGAGACAAAACCCAACCAGACACAGGCTCCCCAGGGCCTCTGAAGTCAGGACATTGTGACAGGGTCCTGGAGAGGGGCTGCTCCAGCTGAACTTCTCTGTGAAGAACCCAGGGAGCCTCTCAATCCAAGTCCTTACAGAGCCCTGCAGGTTCTATCTCAGGGTCATAATCAGGGAAAGGGGCCCAGGGATCTGAACTGAGACTGGTCTCCTGCTGACTCACACCCATCAAATTGGTCCTTCTCTCTGTAGTGAATGTCTTTGGGGCTGGAATCTGGGAAGGAAACCATAGGAAGTTTGTCTCCACTGTGTGTGTCCTGCACTAAATGCCCAATCCCAGCTTGGGACATGATGGAGGAGAGTCCAGGGCTGGCAGGCCTGAGTGTGAAGTAGAATTTAGCCCACCCAACACCTACAGGTCAGAGAGCAATCACTCACGGTATACATTGAGCTGTCCAAATCCTATTTCTCTTTGTGAATTTTGAAGGACAGCTATTACGGTGTAGATTCCTGTGTCCTTCAGAGTGACTTTTCTTATGATCAGGGATCCTTCAAGGTTTGCTGTCTCTCGACCACTATATTCAGGTCCTGTTCTATATCGTCTTACACGCCATGCAACAGACACAATAAAATTATAGTAGTCGGTCTTTTCTCCTCTGTACCAAATAAAGCCTGCAACACCAGAAGGCCTATTGTGGGTATGTAGAATCACATCCTGCCCTTCAGCAGCATTGGTTGAGACAACAGCAAATTGCGCAGTGGTGGGTGGGATCCAAAAGGCTAAGAGGAGGACTAGAAGAAAAGAGAGAAATTGATCAGTATTTTGACCTATGTATTGGGATGGAGAGATGAGGCATTTCTCTTCATCTCTCAGCCTTGGTCTGTGTGTGAGTTCGTGTGAGTATGTCCTTGGACAGGGTCAGTAACATGGCCACCATTGCTTCAGCATCTCAGAATCTATGCTTTTTGTTTTGAATTCTCTTTCCCAGCTTTCTGTGTGGCTGTCGTCCTTACTGCCCTCAGAACCTTGCTGACACTCAGCGGCCTTCTTAGAAGACCTTCCCTGACCACGTACTCTAAAGACCCTCTATCTTCACTCTCTGACCTGTCCCTGCTCTATGCCTTTCAGGGCACTTGTGGGTGCCTGGTATCACAAGTAGATCTCTTCCCATCTCTTTTCTCCCCTTATAATATGAGCTGCATGTGGGCAGAGGATTTTGTGATCGTGTGCCCCCAGTGCCTGCAATAGACTGCAAACACTTGTGGGTGCATGAATGAGTGTTTCCAATCTTGACCACGTCCCATGTTGTATTACTCCATATTTGTGGTTAGTGGTAGAGACAATGTTTAGTGTTCCTGGCTAAAATTTTTCTGGTATCAACTGAAATAAATTGTTATTACTGTGGTCAGTTGTCAAAATTCAATACTCAGGGATAATAACTTAGCAAATGAACTGCAATTGAGGTTTTCCTACCCCTCACCACTTCCACATCATGAGATTTTCCTATTGTTGAGCCCCCTCTCTCATCTTACTCTGAACCCTTGTAGAGTAGGATGAGAGAGGGCACATGGGAAACTGTTGCTCTCATTCAACCTTTCATTCAAGTCCAAAGATAAGCCCTACCTCCCCTCCCAGAGTGCTGTCCTCCTCAAGAGATCTTAGCTGCCATCTGACTCTCAACCTCCCTTCCATTCCCAGGGGTTGTCCCCTCCTTACCAGCCAGCAGGAGCCCCAGCCAGGGGAGACGTCCTCTGTGGGCAGAGGCTGCAGAGAACTCCATGATGACTGCTGTCTGCTCTGTCCCTCCCTCTGAGAGAAGAGCTCGAGGTCCAGTAAGGCTCCCAAGCACCTCTGTCCAGACTGGTGGGATGTGCTATCCCTCCTTCCTGTGTGCTGAGCCTCCTCCTGGGGCAAGATAACCTCCCTGGTCATGTGGGCCAGGGCGGGGTCAGGGCCCAGGAACTTCCCTCTCCCTCCCTCATTTTTGCCAACCCTGTTGCCCCTTTCAGTTTACCTTTACTCTGTATTTTGGTTCCCTGGAAACTGCTGAAGCCTCTTACAACACACACACACACATACAAACACAAACATAAACATGCATAGACACGTGCCCAGAAAAACATTGGCCTCAGGCATCCAGTTCCTGGTCATTCTTCACAGCTCCATGTCATTGCACATTTGACTTTTTCCTTCAGAGCAAGAGTTCTGGGGCCCCCTCACAAAAATTGTCACAGGGATGTCCCAGCTCTACATTGGCTCACCTGTGAAACTTTGTAAGGATTGGGATGCCCAGGTGATATTTTTTTTAAATATATTTTATTGATTTTTTACAGAGAGGAAGGGAGAGGTATAGAAAGTCAGAAACATTGATGAGAGAGAGACATCGATCAGCTGCCTCCTGCATGCCCCACACTGGAGATGTGCCCACAACCAAGATATATGCCCCCGACCGGAATCGAACCTGGGACCTTTCAGTCCACAAGCCAACACTCTATTCACTGAGCCAAACCGGTCTTGGCCCAGGTGACATTTTAGAAAGGCTGCTTCAGTAGCTGCCTTGCTTATATAGATGTCAGGATGAGACTCTATAATGTGAAGATGTGAAGCCCTGCCCCTCTCCTGTGCATAGGGAGGGTCTCCACATCCTCTTAAAATGCAGATTCTGACTACAGGTGTGCAGTGGACCAGAGACTCTTCATCTGACAAGCTCTCAGGGGAGTTGGGTTTCACTGACCTGTGGAGCCCACTTGCAAGAACAAGGCTTATGGGGCACATGTCCTCCTGAGAGGATTACCCCCACACCCCAGCACTGGCCCCTGCTTCATCTTGGTCTTGGGTCTGTCCCACACCCAAGGGACCACACAGAGAGCTCCACAGGTCCCAAACTGTGGATTATTTCTGGTTGTGATATAGAAACCCAGCTGTGGATCGGGTCTTCCCCATGTTCTCAAATGTGATGGGAAGATGGGATTTCCTCCCAGCAGGAAGGCCACAGAGGTGACTGGTGGTGAGAAGAGTTCAAGCTAGATGATGACTGCAGAGGGGACTCTCCCTATATCTCAGGTTATCACAAGCCTGGCCATTGTTTCCAGAGACATAGAACCTATCACCACGGGGCTCATAAGGACATGCAATTTCCAGGTGTGAAGGGTAAGGTGTGAAGCAAGGAATGTAGTGGGAGCTCATGTGGCTGTGGGCTCCAAGGACGTTGGGGAATGTTTTCAAGGAGACCTTCCTCTATTTGTTGGTTGACCCTGTCCATGTCCTCCCTGACTATTCAGACAGCCTCTATCCTCTGCCTGGGGACTTTTTTGAGGTCACCTCATCTTGCCCATGTGTGGTTTCAGTTATGAGTTGGGGAGCAACATAGAGATCCCTGAAAAAGCAGCTGCCCCTACACCCTCTCAAGGTAAGAAATGTCCAAACCTGAGGAGGATTGTTATGAATATTTTAGCTGAATTGATGTCATATAACTGAAGGCAAGATCTCAAGTTCTGAGAAGAACAGCAGTTTTGTAGCTTATTTTATACAATATAATCAAAGGAGAAGATGAAAAAAGTTGCATGAATCTATTGGAATGCAAGGAAAAGGATAGCAGGGGTTTGCTAAAAATCAACAAAAAGCAAAATTGAGAAACACATATTATTTTTACATTGGATGGTCCAGGATAGTTAACATTTACAGCAGGTACACAGGCTCTGCAGGGAACCAGGCAACGTGAGTGCTCTGTGGTCTTGTATTCTGGTGTCACAGGCTTTGCCTTCAATGATCTAGCAAAGAAAATTTGCTATAGGTATGTGATGTCAAAGGTATGTTGTCCATGATGCATAAGAACAGGGAAAAGGCTCACTTAAGGTAAAGTTTGACATTTGCTAAGGAAGCTGTAGGCCTGGGACATGACTACCTGCCATCACCTGCCCAGTTAGGCATTTGAGGTCAGATCACACTGTGTGTCACTGAGCTTGTCAGGCCTTCCATAGGGTCCACTGGACTTATCAGGTTTCTGCGCAGTCCCTTTTTCATTCACAGTGTCTGGAAACAGCAGGTGGAACAGCACAGGCATGACAGAGGGGGCCATAAAATCTATTAGTCAGGGAATGGAAATCGGTCCACTTCTGCACCTCCTTAGCCAAAGCCCAGTTCAACTGCGGATTTCCTGTGATATGTAGGTGTGTCTCAAGATTGCCCTCTGGGACGTAATGTCAGGTACTGCACTAGGAATGCTGACCAGGCTCCAGAAGGAGGGAGCTCACTATGAGCCCTGGACAGAGGTGAGCTCTGACCTCTAGACTAAGAGCCAGCCATCCAGGGCCCAATCCCTGTGTGTCTATACCTCCTGATGACATCCCAGGGCAGGCTGGGCCCAGTGAGGATTTGTCCAAAGTGTTATGAGTCCATTGTTCAGAAAGATGTCCCTTCTGTTTCAAGAGGATGTGCTTTCCAGGTTTTCAAATCCAGGGCCTGATAAGGGCTCTTTTTGGGAAGCCCTTTGTGTTTCCCATCACAGTATTGAGATGTTGCATCCAGTCCCCTATGTCCCTTTCTGTCATCTGCTCTAGGCCTCTGCTCCCTACAGGGCCCAGGTTCTGGAGCAGCTCCACATGGAGTATCAACCAGGGGATTCTGTGAGTTCCTCTGTTAGGAGAGGGGAACCCTCCATGGGACCCTCAGCACCACTGAGATGTGAGCAACCCCAGATCCTGGGTTCTCCTTTCCCATCTTGCTGAGGAAGTTCCCCTTGTTCCCCAGGACACCGTGGGCCACAGACATCTGTATCCAGAACAGGGACCTTGAAATGGGAAGTAATACCCTAAATTTCTTGTGGTGAGTATGAGCACCCTCCAGCCTTGGTAGAAACTCTACCTAAGATGGAGAATCCAGAATGTCTGTCAGGTCAGGGATCTGTGATAAAAGAAAGAATACAGGCTTTTTTCCAGGCCCTAAAGAGATAAGAGGTGAGAGGTGTGTGATTTCTTGGCAATGAAATAGAAGTGGTCTGACCCCTCACTGTTAGGAGGTTCCTATCCCCCTTTCCTGACTGTAAGTGAGGTAAACAACTGACCCTGGGACATCCCTGTGTAAAAAGGGGCTGTGGCCTCCTCCCAGGATGACACCAAGCCTTCAGGTGAATAAGGAACGTGATCTGACTGCAGGTGTCACACAGGGTGACAGGCTTCCATTAGATGGTTTCCCTCATCCATTTAATGAGTGTTTACTGAGTATCTGTGGTATTTCAGGTCAGGGATGGGCCCTGGGAAAGCCACAGAGAGCAGGAAAAACATTGGCCCTGCACTTGTAGAGTTTAACTTATAAGGAGAGACAGGCTCTCAGATAAATGTTACATAAACATTTCTGTAGAAAAGTCTTTCACACAAAGAACTAGGTGCTTATAAATTATTAAAGTGCTAGAGAAATGGAAGTTAAAGAGTTCCCACTGGAAGTCAGATTTTAAGATCACTCTGGCATAACTGCCTCCCACAGGTAAAGAATTAGCCCATCTACATTCCAGCTTCCATATTACACATAAGTGCATCTCAGAGAGGCTGAGTTTAATTCACATCTGGACTCTCAACCACAAGGAGTGGGGGAATTGAGTATTTAACCTTTCAGTCTACCTAATATAGGAGGGAACATAGAAAGGGGTGGAACATAAATGCCATGTGCCAATACATGGCATGCCTGAGTCCACATGCAGGCTGTGGGACTCTAAGCAAGTGATCCCACCTCAAAAAACTTCAACTTCCCTATGTGATATCATAGAAAGCTATTTGATATTATTTCCTGGTCTTAGAACTGAGCAACAAAAATACTTGGAATGTTCAGATTTGTAAGGGTGATAAGAGTGTCTTTTGTAGTGATGAAGAAACTCTGACAGGCCTCTGGATAGATGAAAGGCACGGGTTGGTCACCATAAAAACAAAACCTTGCTTAGAAGCTGGAATTGCCCAGAAGAGATGAGGGTATGTTAAGTGTGTAGGAATTTTTGGCTGCCAATGTAAGAAGTGTTTAAATCTGTACATAATTTTTATGAGTTTATTTGAGCCAAATTGATGAGGATTGTTAGAAAGACAAAACTCAATAGACTGAGAAAATGCTTCAGAAAATGGGAGTTTTACTTCTCATTTTATACATTACAATCAAAGCAGTAGGCATAAGAGGTTAAAAGAAATCTATTGGTGAATTATTAAAAGGTGGGAGAAAATAAAGTGGGGAAATCTCTGAGATTGGATAAAAAGTAAACCAAGTAGACACATACTAATTTTACATGGGTGGATGTAGAATAGTTAACAGTTAACAATTAACACGATGAAAATAACAATGAGGGGTTCTGTGGTGCAATAGGAAGTCTAGAAACAAACATTCCATAGGTATGCTATTGTAGACAGGCTCTGTTAAACTAAAGATAGGCCTTTGTTAGGGAAGAGATTGGCCTAAGACGTGATTACCCACCATGGCTAGATTTTATTTAGAACATTTTCATTTCAGATCATCCTTATAGATACTGTAGATCTCTGAGTTTACAAATCCCACCACAGGCCTCCACTGAGCTTGTCAACTTGAGTATGTGGCCCTTTTATGTCAACACTTTCAAATTTTGGTCATAAGTCATTCTAATTGATGCATTAATGACCAACATTTTTTTTTATTGATGATCAGTACACAGACATTTCAATTTGTACACAATTCTTAACACACGTACCAAAAATGTGAAGTCATGTAGTTGTGATTCTTTTCCAAACAGTTATTCCAGTGACTTTCCAGCTTAAAATTTAGAGGCTAACTTTCCTTAATAGAGTATCAAGTACCAATATCTTCCAATGTTGATACGCTGTTACATCAAAGTCCCACTAATTCACAATTTAATATCATATATACTACGGAATCAAATTCTCAATCTTTCACAGCACATTGACGAAGTGACTAGGAAAACGGGACTACCACACCAAAGATATTACAGATGCACAAAATTCTGATAGGGAGAGCCAAGATCAAGGAGTGGTTTTCTTTAGGAAATAATTCTACCAAAAACATGTGAATAGAAGGAATTTAAAATGTTCAAGACCTAGCAAACGCATGACTGACTCCAAATTGCCATTTAGTATGCTTTGTGTTATAGGATATAAAAACTACCCCCATCTATGGAATGTTAAGCTGACACCCAAGACAATCAAAGTCTCCCATATTCAATACCCCACTATTTTCTGGTTGTACCCAAAAATAAACAACCAGCAAATGATTTCACCTCTTAAAAAAAAAGCATTTACACTTAAAAAAATGGGATGAGGTGGAATTCCCTCCTTCTTAAAAATGTTTCTAGAGCTACTAAAAAACTCGCATTTACAAAATAGTTGATAAAAATATTCCTCTGGATTGTACAAGAAGGGAGACAGGGGCCACTGGTAAGACATGGTATATGACATTAATCAGACTTGGCTTCTTTTTCTCCTGCTGCATCTGAGGTTGGACTGTCCTCGTTCTTAGTTTCTCCGTGTTCCGCGGGTAGGTCTTCTTTAGGTTCCTGGTCAGCCACTTCGGCCTGCTTTCCCTTCGCTCCCCTTTTCCCTTTCGTTTGCACTTTTTTGTCCGCAGACTTATCCTTTCCCGCCGCCTTCTTGGGCTTGGCTTCCACTTGGCCCGAGCAGGCGTGGCTGACAGCCTGGCCGACCTCCGCTTGGGCTCCTCCTTGGCCGCCCCCTCCGCCGAGCTGACCTTCCTCTTGGGCATCGTGGCGGCGGGCGGGCGCGTGCTGGGTGCCTGGGGGCCACGGCGCGCCGACTGGCTGGGCGAACCGGGGCTGCCTGGCCGCTGCCGCCGCGTCTCCCGCCGCCCGAGCCGCTCGGACCGCGATGGGGACAGTGGGAGAACCAGATCCCAACATTTTTTAAAAATATTTTTTTTATTGATTTTTTACAGGGAGGAAGAGAGAGGGATAGAGAGTTAGAAACATTGATCAGCTGCCTTTTGAACACCCCCTACTGGGGATGTGCCCGCAACCAAGGTACATGACCTTGACCATAATCAAAAACCTTCCAGGCCAAAAGGCCGAGGCTTTAACCACTGAGCCAAACCGGTTTCAGCATAATGAACATTTTGATTGGATAATGTGCTCCCATGGGGCTAAGAAGGCTCATTCCTAGGAAGCCTTAGTGTAAGCATTGTGTTGCTTAACAACGGACCATTGGGGATGGGCCAAGACTGTAAAACCTTAGATGGAAGTCAAGGCTGAATTTTCTCAAAAGTGAAAAGCAGGCAAATGGGTGGCAGACAGGTTTCATGAGCCTTCATTAAAAAAAAAAACAATCTGGATTATTTCTAACCTATAATCCAAGTTTTGCTATCTGCCTCATTTCTCTGTATTTTGCCTCTAGTATGACATTTACTCATACTTTGAGGGCAACCTATACAACTCTTCAATTATTATCATCAGACCATGAGATGGGTTCCCATTTACTATGGCCCTTATATTTCCCTTTGGAAACACTCAAGTGCTATCCATTATTAATCTGATTACTGCTAGTTTTGCAATTGGAAGCCATAATCTTAAGGTTTATGAAGGGAAAAAAAGCTGTAACAATAATGCTATAAATTACAATTACCATCTAAACATTCCAAAGTCAAAGAAGACAGTAACAGTTTAACCAGTAAATTTCCTATGTCTTAGCAGCTGCTATACAGGGCCTTATTTGTAAAGCTTCTATTTTAATTAATATATTTAGTAATCCTTGCTGGGTTAAAGTGTAAGCATATTCCCATAGTCAGGTTCTAGTATTCATACAAAAATATCTTTCACAACATTTCTTTTCCACTAACTTTCTACATCTTCCCTTGTTCTTCTTGGTTTATCGCTTTTTAGTAATTCAAAAATAACCAATTTATGAAAATATGCTCAAAGTCGCTAATAATTGGAGAAATGCACATCAAAATGACAATAAAGTACCATCTCACACTGTCAGAATGACTATCATCAACAAATAAACAAATGACAAGTGCTGGCAAGGATGTGAAGAAAAAGAAACTCTCGTGCACTGATGGTGTGAATGCAGACTGGTGTAGCCACTGTGGAAAACAATATGGAGTTTCCTCAAAAAAAAATTAAAAATGGAACTTCCATCTGATCCAGTAATTCCACTTCGAGGAATATAGCCCAAGAAAACAGAAACACCAATTAGAAAGGATATATGCACCCCTATATTCATAACAGCACAATTTAAATAGCTAAAATCTGGAAACTGCCTAAGTGCCTATCAGAGGAGTGGATTAGAAAACTGTGGTATGTCCACACAATGGAATGCTAAGCCACTGTAAAAAAAAAAAAAAAAAGAATTATTACCATTTGTAACTTCAGGTATGGAACTGGAGAATACGATGATAAGTGAAATAAGCCAGTCAGAGAAAAATAAATATCACATGACCTCACTCATTTGCCGGATATAATGAATAAGAAACTAATGACAAAAATAGAACCAGAGACATAGAGGCATGTCTAACTGATGAGGGAAGACGAGGAATAAGAGTAAGATATCAACCAAAGGACTTGTATGAATGCATGTGAGCATAACCAATGGACACAGACAATAGGGGGGTGAGAGCATGTCCTGGTGGGTGGACATGGCCAGGGAGAGGTCAACAGGAGGAAAAAAGAAAGTCATATAATACTTTAAATAATAAAAATTTAAATTTCTTTAAAAGCATAAAAGTGCTTTTAATCTTAAAATAAATAAAAAAAAATAACCAACTTGCCCAGCCAGTGAGGATGAGTGGTTGAGCATCAACCCATGAGTCAGGAGGTCATGGTTCAATTCCAAGCTAAGGCACATGCTTACGTTTCAGGTCCCATGCCTCACAGAGTACATGTGGGAGGCAGCCAATCTATGTATGATATTCTCTCATCCTTTATGTTTCTCACTCTATCTCTCTCTCCCTTCCTCTCTCTGAAATCAATAAAAACATTTTTTTAAATAACCAACTGATTAGGGAAAACTACTTACTTTTAAATTCTCTTAAAAACAAACACATTCCAAAATCCAAGATGGCAGCATAGGTAAACACCTAAACTGCTGCCTCACACAACAATTTCAAAACTACAACTAAAAGACAGAATGGACATAATCTAGAGCCACAGAAAAGCTGGCTGAGTAGGAATTCTTCAACTAAAAGGAAATAAAGGGGCTCGTGGAGACTCAGAAGAGCTGCAAAAACCTGTGGTACGTAGACACGAGGTTGGAGAGGATGGACGGTGGAGTGCCTAGATGGTTTCTTCTAACAGGAGGGAGACTAAAATGCTTCACTGCACTAAACCCCAGTTCCAGATGAGACTAATATAGGGGGAGTCTAGACTGTCATGAAAAAGAGTGGGCAGAAACTCAGGGGAGCCAGAAACCCAGAGGTCTAAAGGCATGCGTGCACGCATTCACACAGACAGGGCTGCAGCGATTATTGAGGGACACTGAGACCCAGGGGCCACATAGGTTAGAGCTGCCAGAAAACCACGGCTGTCTCTGCTCAGCCCTAAGACTCCATCCCATCCAAGCTGAACAGAGTAGCTTTTGCAATTTTGCAAGTCTTGTATCATAAGGCTGAATCTAGCACAGAAATTCTCCCTGCGTAGACACAGCTTATCATAACAACCAATTGGCTTAGAGGTCAATTCCCCCCAGTAATACCAATAACAATCAAGACTTAACTACAACAAGGCTGTACACACAGTCCATAAAGGGGTAAACCAAGAGAGTCCACCTCAGGTAACTGGGGAGGCAAAGCTACTGGGCCATATAGGACACTTAGCACACAAAGCTACTCTACCAACTCAGGGAAGCAGCAAAAATGCAAAGACAAAGGAACAGATCACAGACGAAAGAAATGGAGGGAAACAAATGACTGGATATAGAGCTCAAAACCATGCTTATAAGGTTTTTCAAGAATTTCCTAGAAACAATGGATAAATTTAGCAAGACCCAAGAGGAGATGAAAAAGGACCAACTAGAGATGAAAAAGGACCAACTAGAAATTAAACATACACTGACTGAAGTAAAAAATATTATACAGAGACCTAAAAGCAGACTAAAGGAATGCAAGAATCAAGTCAAAGATTTTAAATACAAAATAAGCAGAAAACACTCCACTGGAAAAGAAAAAAGAATCCAAAAATGTGAAGATAGTGTAAGGAACCTCTGGGACAACTTCAAGAGTACCAACATCCAAATTATGGGGGTGCCAGAAGAAGAGAGAGCGCAAGATACCGAAAACCTTTTTGAAGAAATAATGACTGAAAACTTCCCCCACCTGTGAAAGAAATAAACTTACAAGTCCAGGAAGTACACAGAAGCCCAAACAAAAGGAATCTAAAGAGGACCACAACAAGACACATCATAAATAAAATGCCAAGAGCAAAAGAAAACGAGAGAATATTAAAAGCGGCAAGAGAAAAACAGTTAATTATCTACAGGGCAACACCCAAATGATTGTCAGCTGATTTCTCAACAGAAACTATGCAGGCCACATGGGAGTGGCAAGAAATATTCAAAGTGATGAACAGCAAGAACCTACAACCAAGATTACTCTACCCAGCAAAGCTATCATTCAGAATTGAAGATCAAATAAAGAGCTTCACAGTTAAGAAAAGGCTAAAGGAGTTCATCAACACCAAACCAGCATTATATGAAATAGTGAAAGGTACTCTTTAAAAAGAGGAAGAAAAAGTAAAAGGTAAAGATAAAAATTATGAACAACAAATACATATCTATCAACAAGAGAATCTAAAAATCAAGTGAATAAAATATCTGATGAATAGTGTAAACTGGTAAATATAGTAGAATCAGGCACATAGAAAGGGAGTGGACTGACAATTTTCAGGGGAAAGGGGTGAGGGAGATGCAGGGAGAGACTGAACAAAAATCATACAATGCAGGAGGAGGTAAGGGCAGAGGGAGGGGTATGAGCCAGTTGGAGATGAGCTATAGGGAGAAAAAAGAGGAACAAATGTAATAATATGAACAATAAAGATTTATTTTTAAAAAACGCAATCCATTCCTTTCCCCTGCAATAGCATTCCTTCTAAATTCTATATACTACCAGAAAGGAAGCCAGGTCCTGAGCACCTGGAGTGTGTGGGTTCTTGACTTGATGCCAGAAAGATTTCACAACATGAGTTCAGGTGATTTTGAAAGTATGTTTTTTGAGAATCCAAGATGGCGGCATAGGTAAACACCTATACTGCTGCCTCGCACAACAATTTCAAAACTACAACTAAAAGACAGAACGGACATCATCCAGAACCACACGAAAGCTGGCTGAGTGGAAGTTCTACAGCTAGAGGGAAAGAGAGGGGCTCGCGGAGACCCAGAGGAGCTGCAAAAAGCTGAGGTTCGGAGACGCGCGCTGAGAGAGCGGGTGCCGGAGTGCCTGGCTGGCTTTCTCTGGCAGGAGGGAAACGGAGGCTCCCAACGGCATTGAACCCCTTATCTTACGACACTAAACCCCAGATCCAGCCGAAACTCATACGGGGGGAGTTTGGACTGTGAAAAGGGAGAGGTGCACGGAAATTTAGGGGAGTTGCAAAGGATCAGAGGTCTGGTCGCGCACGGCACCACGGGAGGACGGATTGCTGATTGTGCCGCTGGCTTTCGCGAGTGGGTGGGAGACAGACCCTCCCAACTGCGCCACTTCTGAGTCCACTGGGCCCCTGTTTTGGGCGAAACCCTGGGGAACTAGACTTGTGTGGTCCTGGTTCGCAGGGGAGCCGGAAAGGCAGCGGTCAGAGGCGCTGCGGGGGCGCGCACAAGGCCCGCTCCAGCCATTACCCAGTCAAGTGAGACTCAGGGGCCGTGGAGGGCGGGGCCGACTGGAAGGCAAGGTGGTCCCTTAAGCCCTGAGACTCCACCCTCCCAAGCTCAGCAGAGGCTTCTTCGGCTGAATCCAGCACAGAAGTTTCCCCAGCACAGTGAAAATGCCGAGACAAGGGAAGGGTTTACAAGCAAAAGAAATGGAGGAAAAAAAACGACTGGATATAGAGTTCAAAACCACGCTTATAAGGTTTTGCAAGAATATGCTAGAAAAGATGGATAAATTTAGTGAGACCCAAGAGAAGATGATAAAGACACTGACTGAAATGAAAACTATTATGCAGAGTACTAACAGCAGACTAGAGAAAGGCAAGGATCAAGTCAAAAATTTGAAATATAAAGAAGCAGAAAACATTCAACTGGAAAAGCAAGAAGAGAAAAGAATCCAAAAATGTGAAGATAATGTAAGGAGCCTCTGGGACAGCTTCAAGCGTACCAACATCAGAATTGTGGGGGTGCCAGAAGAAGAGAGAGAGCAAGATACTGAAAACCTGTTTAAAGAAATAATGACTGAAAACTTCCCACATCTGGTAAAAGAAATAGACTTACAAGTCCAGGAAGCACACAGAACCCCAAAGAAAAGGAACCCAAAGAGGACTACACCAAGACACATCATAATTAAAATGCCAAGAGCAAAAGACAAAGAGAGAATATTAAAAGCAGCAAGAGAAAAACAGTTTATTACCTACAAGGGAGCACCCATACGACTGTCAGCTGATTTCTCAACAGAAACGATGCAGGCCAGACGGGAGTGGCAAGAAATATTCAACGTGATGAACAACAAGAACCTACAACCAAGAATAATCTATCCAGCAAAGCTATCATTCAGAATTGAAGGGCAGATAAAGACCTTCACAGAGAAGAAAAAGCTAAAGGAGTTCATCAACTCCAAACCAGTATTATATGAAATGCTGAAAGGTACCCTTTTAGAAGAGGAAGAAGAAAAAGGTAAAAGACAAAAAATTATGAACAACAAATACACATCTGTCAAAAAGTGAATCTAAAAATTAAGTGAATTAAAAATCTGATCAACAGAATAAACTGGTGAATATAATAGAATCAGGAGCACAGAAAGGGAGTAGACTGATAATTCTCAGGAGGACAAAAATCATAAAGCATCAAACAGACTGTGAAATTATAGCAGAAAGATTAAAGTTAGGTGAGGTAAAGAAGTGATCAATCAAAGGACTTGTATGCATGCTTATAAACATAACCAATGATCACAGACACTGGGGGGTCGGGGTATGCCTGGGAGGGAGGGGGGGCAATGGGGAGATATGTATAAAAAATTAATAAAAATTAATAAAAAAAAAGAAAAGAAAAAAAAAGTATGTTTTTTAAAGTTTGGAACAATGAAACAAGGAGGGCTTAGAATAGAGCAGTAGGATAGAGACTAGGCAGGACTGTTTGAGCTCTCTAGAAACATGGGAATGAAGTGACTCTAGGTAGCACTGTTATCAGCTCACAGGTAAAAAAGTTTGGGAGACAGGTCAGTGGGATTAGTCCAGGACAAACTGCTGCTGTCCATTGCTCCCCTGGTTGCAAGCTTCATGGAGACCTCACAGAGATTAAAAGAAAAAATTCACTCAAAAAGGAGATTGGAGGGGGAGGTGCCACAAGGAGGGCACACACTGGCTTCTTTGTCTTGAGCTATTTTATTTACCTTTCATAGGTAGGGATTGAGGGGGATTTCAGGGGAGATCTCAATAGAATTTTCATCAGCTTTCCTAGATGTCCCTTTATAGAGTCATGGTCTCTAATAAAGATTCAGTGCCAGGGCAATCTAAACCTCATTAACAACAAAACATTACAGGGAAGGAAAGTCCTCCCTGGGGCCAGTTTTGCCCATTACTAGGCATCTAAGGATTTCCACCCTGATGGCCTTCTGTATCTGGCTGTAAATTGCTTGGCAAGATTGTTCAGCTATTTGTCTCACTTGCATAATTCGACTTGCCAAGGAATTTTCCTAGCTTCTTACTATCCTGTCTCAAAGAAAACATGAAAAAGTATTATTAATAATACAAAAGTTCCATATACATCTTTAGTCATTATTAAAAATTGGGCTGTGTGAGAAAAGTCCAAAGAACAAGTGTAATTATTATTATCACTAATATTCACAGACAGGTAAATAAAATCAATCTGTTGTTATACAGGTCTAGTCAGTATCTTGAGATAGCTGTTGATCTCTGATGTGAGTGACCTCTCAATCTCAAGAAGTCTTTGTTCACTATAGGTGGAGGCAAGTGTCAGAGACGGGCAGATGTCCATTTGTGGTTGAGCACAAGATAAGGTCCCTTTAAACAATGTTGGAGTATTCTATTGATGTCTTTTCTAATTGACAAAATAAGTCCTGGTCTTTGAAGTTTTAATATGCTGAGAGCACTTCTGTAAGATAAATGTCACTAATTCATCTGTCCCTATAAGCTGGTTAATAAGTTCTTGATAATACTGCAGAATGTCTCCTTTTAGTAAGTTTGGTTCATATGTCTCTTCCTCTAGATACATGGGGGTACTGGTGACTATTTAATGAGGAGAAAAGCTATGTGTTTACCAAAACAGGAGATTCTGGTCTGAGAAGAACCGTAAGGATAGCAGTAGGCCAAGGGGGATTAAAAGCTTCTGAAAATTTACATAGTTGAATTTTAATTATATCATTTGTATATTATACCAATCCAGAGAACTGGGTTTATAGGTACAATAAAAATAACAGTATAATAGGCCAAACATTATAAATGAATTGTATTTTTTGAACAGTGAAATGTGTCTCTGAATCACTGTGACTCATAGGGAATTCCTCAATAGGCATTAATTTTGCCCAATCATAATTTACCTTTTTAACTGTTCCTCTCCTTCAAATGAATGCCTCAACCTAGTGAGAATAACATACAAATCAAATTAACACATATTTGTATTCCTGACATGGTATCACTTGGATAAAATTCAATTACCATCTTTAAAATGGATCTAAAGAAAGTAGGAAATGAATTTGGAGTTCATGGAATGATTTTCCAAGGTTATGTTTAGATAGTAGAACATCTGATACACACTTTGCAATCTATAGAAGGAAAAGGAGTGACATGAAATCCAGTGGTCAAAGATTGGAGAGGTAGAAGAAAAAAACAGCAAAGCATAGAGAGAATCTCTGGGATTAGATAAAAAGTAAAACCAATCAACGCATACTTCTTCTATATTGGTTGGTATAACAATTAGCATGATAACAATAACATGGAGAGGTCTTGTGCTCTCTGCCCTGGAGTTGTGAAGGGTTTGGAAAAAAGAAAATCACCCTGACATTACAAAGGTATCTTATTGTAGATGCTAAAGTCAATGGATGGACTCAGCTAATGTAAGGACTGACCTTTGTCAGGAAAGACACAAGCCTAGCACATGACTACCCACTATGACTCACTTGAAGTTAGAAGGTTTTCTTTTCCTACCATCCTGTGGGGTTACTTCAGGTTTCTGAGTTTGTAAGGCCCCTACACAGGCCTTTCCTGAGCTTATGAGGTTGAGTATGTGGCCTCTTTTTCATTCACACTGCCCAAACCCTTAACCTTTTGAGAGGTAAAAGGAGCTGGAGATAATTACCAATGGCCAATTACTTCATCAATTATGCCAGCATAAGGATACTTCCAATAAAACCCCTAAACACAGAGTTCAGAAAACTTTGTGTTGATGCCAAAGGCTGAGCGCTCAGTGGGAAAAATGAAAGTTTCACACCTCTCCCCATGCCTTGATCTGCCAGTCTCTTCCATTTAGTTATTTCTGAATTGTATACTTACAATAAAGTAGTAATAGTAAATAAAGTCCTTTCTTGAGTACTGTGTGGGTTTGTTTGTTTTTTTGGATAATTTTAAAGCATGAGGGGTCATGGGAACCTCCAAACCTAGAGTTAACCAGGCACAAATGTGAGTTACCTAGGCACCCCATTTGTGATGGTGTCTGAAGTTATGTAATGAGCCTTGAAGCTATGGGTTCTGCACCAACTTCAGATAGTTAGTATCAGAACTGAAATGAATTATAGGACACTCCATTGGAGAATTGTTGATGAGAAAAAAAACACCTTCAGCTCATATAAAAACTACCCAGCAGGATGGCGGTTGGCAGGACAGAGGTAAGGGAGAAGAAGTGAGTGAGTAAGGGTATGAAAGGAGAGTGTGTAGATGTATGTAGGTTGTGTGTGATTGAGTAAGGGACAGTTAAATCTCACAGGAACAGCAGGGGCTGGCAGATCAGGCTCTCTTGGACAAGGAGAGACTAGTACCACTATGGGCACTCTCTGGACTGTAGGACTCAGGTACGACATCCATGTTATCTTGAAGGGGACCGTGGCCTTTTCTAGTAACTCATCAGCACCATCACACAGACAGGACTTTGACACTGCCCACGACCCAGCAGCCACTCCAGCCAAAATTTTGCTATCCCAGATGCAGACCCAGGTACCCTGGGACCTCCACCTCCAAAGGTGCACCTCTCCACCAGCAGTAAGTGCATCTTGCCCCTCCCCAGTGGCAGAACTCTGGGCAAAACATTCCCGAGTTTCCAGCGTGCAAACATCCAAGGTACACCATTCCATAGACAGCGCCTGGGAGCCACAGGGAGCGCCTACCGGATTTGATTCTGTACAGACAAGGTCATGCTGTCCTGCAGTAGAAATTCTGAATTTTCTCTGCCTGAATAACTTCCCACATACACCCCAGCTGCTTAACTTCAGCACCAGGGCCCCTCAAAGTGCATCAGAGCTCTGCACCAAACACACCGCCAGTCTGCACTCACATTTCCAATGGGCAGGCATTCTGAACCCATCTATCCATAGGGCACTTGTGGGAGCTGCTGTGAATCCTTGCTGGGTGTGATCTTGGACAATCAGGAATGCACTCCTCTGACAGTAGAAGTTCTGAATTCATTCATCCTGGATACCTGCACACAGACACCTCAATTACACGGCTTCAGTGCCAGGGCCTTTCAGAGTACTTCAGTGCCCATGCTGGCAAATGCACCGCTAGTGCCCCTGTGAGCCTCCACCGGCAGCATGCACATATCCACCACAGGTGCAGCAGCAAAAGATGAGTCTGCCGATCCCACAACTACAGAACTCTGAGCACCACAGTCATGCCTTTCCAGAATGCAGGCCTCCTGAGAGTCATCACCCCAATAGACAATTCCTGGGTGCCACTGTGAGTCACCACTGGATACATGTGATTTCAATCAATGGTGCAAGACAGCAAAAACTGGGACACCTCACCCCATGGCTGCTGACTTCTAGACACTGCAGTTGTATCTTTTCAGTCTATGGGTCTATATCAAGAGAACCCAAATAGCTGAAGTAGGGAGCTACACTACATTACTAAGTCCAGGAGATCTGAGAGATCACACCAGTAGCACCATGCCCAAAAGAATGTGAACCACAATTGGACCTACAATTAAAATGTTACAGCAAAATATGGGAAGACAAAAAGGCAATCCTCAAAGGAAAGAAAAAGAGGAATCACCAGAAAGGGAGTTAAATGAAATTGAGGCTAGCAGCATATCAGAGAAAGAATTCAGAGTAATGGTTATAAGAATGTTTAAATGGCTGGATGACAAATAAACACAACTCAATGACAAATACACATGACTCAATGAGAACTATTAGGAGCTGAATGAGAATGTCATCAACATGAAAAGGAAACAAGAGGAGATGAAGAATGACATAGCTGCAATAAAGAACACAATGGAAGGCTTAAACAGTAGACTAGAACACACAAACATAGCAGCAACTGAAAAGAAGACTTAAAAAGCAAGAGGAGAGCCTAAGGGAGCTTTGGGACAATACAAATAGAAACAACATTTGCATAATACAGGTATCAGAAGAAGAGGAAGAGAAGCAAAGAATAGAAAACCTGTTTGAAGAAATAATGACAGAAAACTTTTTTTAATACTGGGAAGAAAAAAAAAACTATGCAAGTCCAAGAACTACACAGAGTCCCAAACAAATTGAACCCCAAAAGATCAACACCAAGACCTATCATAATTAAATTGGCAAACACCAATGACAAAGAATCTTAAAGGCTGCCAGAGAGAGACAAAAAGTTACCTACAAGGGATCTCCTATTAGAATATGAACTGATTTCTTAACAGAAACATACCATGCCAGAAGGGAATGGAATGAAATATACAAAGTGATACAAAGCAAGGGACTGAATCCGTGAATACTATACACAGCAAGGCTATCATTCAAAATTGAAGGTGGAATCAGGAGCTTCACAGACAAAAAAGGACTAAGGAAATTTATTACCACCAAATCAGCAATGCAAGAAATGCCAAAGTGTCTGCTGTAAAAAGAAGAAATAGGAAGCAAAGAAGGAACACAGGGATAAAGAATAAAAATGGCAACAAACAAATACCTATCAATAATAACTTTAAATGTAAATGGTTTAAATTCCCCCATCAAAAGACATAGGGTAACGGAAACATGACTCATATACCTGCTTTCTACAAGAAACTCACCTCAAAAAAAGATGCACACAGGCTGAGGGTGAAGGGATGGAAAAGGTTTTCAGGCAAATGGAAATGATAAAAAATTCTAGGGTAGCAATAGTTATATCTGACAAATTAGATCACAAAGTGAAGGACATAAAAAGAGATAAGGAAGGCTACTTCATAATACTAAAAGGAGCAATCCAAAAAGAAGAAATAACTCTGGTAAACATATATGCACCCAATACAGAAGCACCCAAATCCATAAAAAAAAAACAGCTCCTTGATGATATCACAGGAGAGATTGAAAGCAATACAATCATAGTAGATTACACTAAAACCCAACTATCACCATTGGAAAAATCCTCTAAAGAAAAAATCCGCAAAGAAACATCAATCCTCAATAACTCACTAGATCAGATGAAATTAATTGACGTCTTCAAAATATGTCACCTCAAAGCCACAGAATATGCATTCTTCTCAAGTACACATGGGTCATTTTAAAAAATAGACCATATGTTGGGTCACAGGTAGTCTCTTTAAATTCAAGATGATAGAAATCATATTAAGCATCTTCTCAGATCACAGTGGCATAAAGCTGGAAATCAACTACAATAAAAATAATCCAAAAACATCACACACATGGAGACTAAATACCATGCTCTTAAATGATGACTAGGTTACCAGATAGATCAAAGAAGAAATAAAAAACATTGTGGCAACAAATGACAATGAAAACACAACAATCCAAAAATCTATGAGACACAGCAAAAGCAGTCTTGAGAGGGAATTTCATAGGTCTACAAGTCTATTTCAAAAAAAAACAAGAAAAAAATGGTAATAAGTTACCTAATCCTACAACTCAAACAGTTAGAAAGAGAGCAACAAGAGAAGCCCAGTGTAAGCCAAAGGAAGGAAATAATATAGATCAGAGTGAAGATAAACGACATTGAGACCAAAAACAAAACAAAACAAAACAAAAGATCAACAACAACAAAAACAAATAAACAAACAAAAAGATCAACAAAATCAAGAGCTGCTTCACAAAATTGATGAAAATCTAACCAGGCTCACCAAGAAGCAAACAGAGAGGACCCAAATAAACAAAATCAGAAATGAAAGAGGAGAAATAACAACAGACCCCACCAAAATACAAAGGCTTGTTTAAAAAAAAATACTATGAACAACTCTATTCCAACAAACTGGACAACCTGGAGGAAATGCACATATTTCTAGAAAAACACACCCCTCCAAAACTCAATCAGGAAGAATCTAAACATCTCAATAGACCAAAAACTATCAGAAAAAAATTAAAGCACTCATCAAAATGCTTCCAGCATACTTAAGCCTGGGCCAGATGGCTACACAGGGGAGTTTTAGCAAACATTCAAGGAAGAACTAAAACCTATACTCCTCAGACTATTCCAAAAAATTCAAGAAGGAATGCTTCCAAGCCAATTCTGTGAAGCATTCACCCTAATATCAAAACCAGATAAAGACAACACAATGAAAGAGAATTACAGTTCAATATCCCCCATGATCATAGATGCTAAAATCCTCAACAAAATTCTAGCAAATCGGATCCATCAAAAAGATCATACACCATGACCAAGTAGGACTTATCCCAGGGATGGAAGGATGGTACAATATTCACAATTCAATAAAGATGATACATCACATAAACATACTGAAAGATAAAAATCACATAGTTATATCAATTGATGCAGAAAAAGCATTTGACAAAATCAGATAACCTTTCTTGATAAAAACTCAGCAAGGTGAGAATAGAAGGTTCATACTTCAACATCATAAAAGCCATATATGATAAATCCACAGCTAACATCATACTCAATGGGCAAAAACTAAAACCATTTTCCCTAAGAACAGGAACAAGACAGGGATGCCCATTCTGACCACTGCTGTTCGACATAGGATTGGAAGTGTTAGATATTGCAATTAGACAAGAAGAAAAAATAGAAGGCATCCAAATTGGAAAAGAAAAAGTAAAGCTGTCCTTATTTGCAGATGACATCACACTGTACATAGAAAACCTGAAAGACTCCATCAGAAAACTAAAAGATTTAATAAATGAATTTGGCAATGTAGCAGGATACAAAATTAATGCCAAGAAATCTATGGCATTTCCATACCCTATTAGTGAACTTACAGAAAGACAGACTGAAAAAGCAATCCCATTTACCATCGCACCAAAAAAGTTAAGATATCTAGGAATAAACTTAACTAAGGAAGTAAAAGACCTATATGCAGAAAACTACAGGACACTGAAAAAAGAAATAGCGGAAGACATAACAGATGGAACAGCATACCATGCTCATGGATTGGGAGAATCAAACATCATTAAAGTGTCCATAATACCCAAAGCAATCTATAAATTCAGTGCACTCCACATTAAAATATCTATGCATATTTCACAGACCTAGAAAGAACTCTCCAAAGATTCATCTGGAACAAAAAAAGACTCCAAATAGCCACAGCAATCCTGAGAAAGAAGAATAAAATAGGTGGAATCTCAATACCAGATTTCAAGCTGTATTACAAAGCAACTGTTCTCAAAACAGCCTGGTACTGCCACAAGAACAGACATATAGACCAAAGGTGGGGTAGATAAGAGATCAACCGAAGGACTTGTATGCATGCATATAAGCATAAGCAATGGACACAGGACACTGGGGGATGAAGGCATGCATGGAAATGGGAATAGGGTGATAGGAATATTTATACACATGTAATACATTAATAAAAAATATATAGGAGGGGAGAAGAGTGTCTTTTGTGGTGATGAGGAAATTCTGATAAGCCACTGGATAGATGCAAGGTAAGGGTTGGTCACCATAAAGATAGAACCTTTCTTAGAAGCTAGAATTGCCCAGAAGAAATGAGGGTACATAAAGTGTGTAGGAATTTTTGGCTGCCAATGTAAGAAGTGTTTAAATCTGTAGATGATTTTTATGAGTTTTTTTAGCCAAATTTATGAGAATTGCTTGAAAGCCAAACTCAATGGACTGAGAAAATGCTTCAGAAAATGGGAGTTTTACTTCTTATTTTATACATTACAATCAAAGTAGGATGCGTAAGAGGTTACATGAAATCCATTGGTGAACTATTAAAAGGCAAGAGAAAGCAAAGCGGGGAAATCTCAGAGATTGGATAAAAAGTAAACCAAGTAGACACATACTAATTTTACATGGGTGGATGCAGAAGAGTTAACAGTTAACATTTAACCCTATGGCAATAACAATGAGGGTGCAGTAGGAAGTCTGGAAATAAAGAAATTACACAAACATTCCATAGATATGTAATTATAGATGGGCTCCGTTAAACGAAAGATTGGCCTTTGTTAGGGAATTGATTGGCCTACGACCATGGTCAGCAAACTACGGCTCACGAGCCACATGCAGCTGCTTGGCCCTTGAGTGTGGCTCTTCCACAAAATACCACAGCCTGGGCAAGTCTCTTTTGAAGAAATGGCATTAGAAGAAGTTTAAATTTAAAAAATTTGGCTCTCAATAGAAATTTCAATCATTGTACTATTGATTTTTGGCTCTGTTGACTAATGAGTTTGCTGACCAAGCCCTAAGACATGACTACCCACTATGCCTCACTTTTGTTTAGAACATTTTTATTTCATATCACCCTATGTAGTTACAGTAGATCTCTGAGTTTGCAAATCCAATTGCAGGCCTCCATGAGCTTCTCAAGTTGAATATGTGGCCCTTTTATGTCAACATTTTCAAATTTTGGTCATAAATCAATCTAAAGGATGCATTAATGACCAACATTTTGATTGGATAATGTGTTCCCACAGAGCCAAGAAGGCTCATTCCTAGGAAGCCTTAGTGCAAGCATTTGTCTTGCTGAACAATGGACCATTGGGGATGGGCCAAGATTGTAACTTTGGATAGAAGTCAAGGCTGAATTTTCTCAAAAGTGAAAAGAAGGTAAATGGGTGGCAGGCAGGTTCCATGGGCCTTCACTACGAAAAACAGTCTGGATTATTACTAATCTATAATCCAAGTTTTGCTATCTGCCTCATTTCTCTGTATTTTGCCTCTAGTATGACATTTACTTATACTTTGAGGGCAACCTATACAACTCTTCAGTTATTATCATCAGACCATGAGATGGGTTCCCATTTACTAAGATCCCTATATTTCCCATTGGAAACACTCAAGTGCTATTTGTTATTAATCTGATTCCTGCTAGTTTTGCAATTGGAAGCCATAATCTTAAGGTTTATGCAGAAACAAGGCTGTAAGAATACAATGCTATAAATTACAATTACCATCTAAACATTCCAAAGTCAAGGAAGACAGTAACAGTTTAACCAGTAAATTTCCTGTGTCTCAGCAGCTGTTACACAGGGCCTTGTTGTAAAACTTCTATTTTAATTAACTTGCTAGGTTAAAGTGTAGGCATATTCTCATAATCAGGTTTTAGCATTTATACAAAAAGTATCTTTCTCAATATTACTTTTCCACTAACTTTCTACATCTTTCCTTGTTCTTCTTGGTTTATCACTTTTTAGTCATTCAAAAATAACCAACTTATGGAAACAAGCTCAAAGTCACTAATCATGTGAGAAATGTAAATCAAAATGAAAATGAAGTACCATCTCACACTGTCAGAATGACTATCATCAACAAATCAACAAATGACAAGTGCTGGCAAGGATGTGAAGAAAAAGAAATTCTTGTGCACTGATGGTGGGAATGCAGACTGGTGCAGCCACTGTGGAAAACAGTATGGAGTTTCCTCAAAAAAATTAAAAATGGAACTTCCGTTTGACCCAGTAATTCCACTTCTAGGAATATATCCCAAGGAAACAAAAACAACAATCAGAAAGGATATATGCATCCCTGTATTCATAGCAATACATTTTACAATAGTTAAGATCTAGAAACTGCCTAACTGCCCATCAGCAGATAGTGGATTAGAAAACTGTGGTACATCTGCACAGTGGAATATTATGCTGCTGTAAAAAATATATATTACCATTTTCAACATCAGGGATAGAACTGGAGAGCATTATGCTAAGTGAAATAAGCCAGTCAGAGAAAAATAAGTATCACATGACCTCACTCATTTGTGGAATATAATGAACAACAAACTAATGAACAAAAATACAACCAGAGACATAGAAACATTTCTAACAGATGAGGAAAGACGGGGAATAAGAAAGTAAGAGGTCAACCAAAGGACTTGTATGTATGCATATGAGCATAACCAATGGACAAAGACAGTAGAGGGAGTGAGGGCATGTGCTGGTGGGTGGAAGTAGCCAGGACAGGTCAACAGGAGAAAAAGGACATTCATGTAATACTTTAAGCAATAAAAAAAAATACGTTTTTTTAAAAGCATAAAAGTGCTTTTAATCTTAAAAATAATAATAATAAAATAAAAAATAGCCAACATGCCCAGCCAGTGTGGATGAGTGGTTGAGCATCAACCCGTGAACCAGGAAGTCCCAGTTCAATTCCCAGTCAGGGCACATGCTTAGGTTTCGGGTTCCATCCACCCCAGGAGACCTGTGAGAGGCAGCCAATCTATATATGATTCTCTCTCATCCTTGATGTTTCTCTCTCTATTCCCCTTTCCCTTCCTCTCTCTGAAATCAATAAAAACATTTTTTAAAATAACCAACTGATTTGGAAAAACTACTTACTTTTAAGTACTCTTAAAAAACAAACACGTTCCATTCCTTTCTTTTGCAATAACATTCCTTCTACATTTCAATGTTACCAGAAAGGGAGCCAGGTCCTGAGAGGATTTGCTTAAGGCCAGCCTGCAGTGTGTGGGTTCTTGACTTGATGCAAGAAAGATTTCACAAGATGAGTTCAGGTGATTTTGAAAGCATGTGTTTTAAAGTTTGGAACAGTGAAACAAAGAAAGGTTTAGGATGGAGGCAGTAGGATAGAGAGTAGGCAGAGTTGTTTGGGGTCTCTAGAAACATGGGAATGAAGTGAGTGTAAGTGGGGCTGCTTTCAACTCATGGGTAAAAAAGTTTGGGGAACAGGTCAATGGGATTAGTATAGGACAAGCTGCTGCTGTTCATTGCTACTCTGGTTGCAAGAAGCATGGGGACTTCATAGAGATTAAAAGAAAGAAAATTCATTCAAAAAGGAGATGGGGGGAGTGCCAAAAGGAGGGCACACACTGGCTTCTTTGTCTATTTTATTCACTTTCTAAAGGTGAGGATTTAGTGGGGATCTCAAGGGAGTTCTCAATAGAATTTTCATCAGCTTTCCTAGATGTACCTTTAAAGGGTCATGGTCTCTAATAATGAGTCAGGACAGGCAGTCTAAACCTCATTATCAACATTACAGGGAAGGAAAGTCCTCCCTGGGGCCAGTTTTGCCCATTACTAGGCACTCAGGGCTTTCCACCCTGATGGCCTTCTGTATCTGGCTGTAAATTTCTTCCCCAGTTTGTTCAGCTATTTGTCTCATTGCCTAATTCAACTTGCCAAGGAATTTTTGTAGGTTCTTACTATCCTGTTTCAGAAAGAGAAAACATAAAAAAAATATCCTATCTAATAAAAGAGTAATATGCAAATTGACCATACCTCGGCTACACCCACCAGCCAACCAGGAAAGAGTATGCAAATTAACCCAAACAAAATGGCTACAGCCACAGAGAGAGCAGGAGGGAGGCTTGGCTTGTCCCCAGCAATGGAGGAAGCCAAGCTTTCTGCAAACCCTGGCCAGCCCAGGTCTCTGCTTAAGGCAACAAAGTTTCAATTATAGAAGATAAATAAATTTCAACAGAAATGGCTGCCACCACAGAGCAAGCAGAAGGCTTAGTTCTGCTCCAGGCTACAAAGTTTCAATTGTAGCAGATAAATAAATTCCAGATTCCAGGGCCTCTGCTTGGGTCACCAGCGGGTAGTAGGGGGGAGAGTGGGAGGGAGGGTGGCCAGCCTGCAAACCACCACAGGCCCTTGACCAGGTTGCCCCATGCCCCAAGGGAACCCCATCCTGATCTGGGACACCCTTCAGGGCAAACCAGCTGGCCAGCACCCATGCACCAGACCACAATCCTATCTAATAAAAGAGTAATATACATTTTGACCATCACTTCAACACACAACATGACTGCCCCCATGTGAACATAAGATGGCCATCAGAGGAGGGCATTTGGGAGGGACAAGGCCTGTAAGGGAGGGCAGTTGGGGATGATTAAGCCTGCAGGGAAGGGCAGTTTGGGGGGACCCAGGCCTGCTGGGGAGAGCAGTTGGGGGGAACCAGGAATACAGGAGAGGGCAGATATGGGCAAACAGGCTGGCAGGAGAGCAGTTAGGTATCAAACAGGCTGGCAGGGGAGTGGTTAGTGGGTGATCAGTTTGGCAGACAGAATCAGTTAGGGACAATCAGGACAGCAGGCAGGCAAGCAGTTGGGAGCCAGCAGTCCTGAATTGTGAGAGGGATGTCCCTCAAGAGGTCCCAGATAGGAGAGGATACAGGCTGGGCTGAAGGACACCCCCACCCTGTGCACAAATTTCATGCACCAGGCCCCTATATAATACCAAAGTTATATTATATAGCTTTAGTCGTTATTAAAAATTGGGCTATATATACAATGTTCGAGAAAAGTCTAAAGAACAAGTATAATTATTATCACTAATATTCACAAACAGATAAAGAAAATCAATCTGTAGTTATATAGGCCTAGTCAGTGTCTTGATATAGCTGTCAATCTCTAATATCAGTGACCTCTGATTCTCTAAAAGTCTTTGTTCACTATAGGTGGAGGCAAGTGTCAGAGACAGGGGCAGATGTCCATTTGTGGTTGGGCACCTGATAAGGTCCCTTCAAGCAATGTTGGGGAGTCTTTCATTGATGTTTTTTCCAAAATGACAAAATAAGTCATTATCTTTGAATTCTTCATGTACTGAGGGCACGCCTGTAAGATAAATGTCACTAATTTTTATGTCCCTATAAGGTAGTTAATAAGTTCTTGATAATAATCCAGAATGTCTTCTTTTCATAAGGTTGGTTCAGATGTCTCTTTTTTTTTTAATTAAATCTTTATTATTCAGATTATTACATTTGTTTTTCTTTTTTCCCCTCTATAGCACCCCTCCACCCAGCTCCCCCCTTCCCTCCCTCCCATTGACCATAGGTGTATGATTCTTGTCCAGTCTCCCCCTGTATACCCCTCACCCCTTTCCCCCTGAGAATTATCAGTCACGGGTGGGTCTGGAGCAGCAAGTCCTCCGCAGGTTCCGCCTTGAGTGACTCTTCAGTCTGCAGGCCGACGCTCTACCCACTGAGCACACGTCCTCCTGCTGCCACAGCGGCAGCACACAAATGTGGGGGGGGGGACGGGGGGCCGCGGGGTTGCAGGGGTTAAGGGAACAAGCACCGGCGCTCGCTCCTGCAGGTCCGGTCCGGCCCGAGCCACACCGAAAGCCCTGAGGACAGGTGCCCTGGCGGCTCGAGAGCCGAGGACGCACCGCTCAGCCTCAGCCTCAGCGCGAGGGTCTCAGCGCCTCAGCCTCAGCACGAGGGTCTCGGCGCCTCAGCCACAGCACGAGGGTCTCAGCCTCAGCCTCAGCCTCAGCACGAGGGTCTCGGCGCCTGCAGCCTCAGCACGAGGGTCTCAGCCTCAGCACGAGGGTCTCAGCGCCAGCCCCAGCATGAGGGTCCCAGCCCCAGCGCGAGGGTCCCAGCCCCAGCCTCAGCGCGAGGGTCCCAGCCTCAGCCTCAGCACGAGGGTCCCAGCCTCAGCCTCAGCACGAGGGCCCCAGCCTCAGCCTCAGCCTCAGCACAAGGGTCTCAGCCTCAGCCTCAGCCTCAGCACGAGGGTCTCAGCCTCAGCCTCAGCGCGAGGGTCTCAGCGCCTGCAGCCTGGCCCCAGTGCCCCAGAGCCCCAGCCCCCCAGCCCCGACCCTCTCCCTCGCGGGCGTCGCCAGCAGCAGGGACTCAGTCCAGCACTGGGAGGAGGATGGCGGGGCGCCGAGCAGAGCTCCGTTAGTCCGCGTTCCATGCCTGCTTTTCCCCATTGCGGGGCCCAGCCCGGCGCCCTGTGCTGCGGGGCACGTCCCCCCAGGCTCCGGGGCCTCGACCTAGCCGGCAAGCCTGCCTCCAGGCCGGGGACGCGGGCGGCTCCTTCCCCGGATCCCGGTCCCCCTCAGTCATTATTTCTTTAAATAGGTTTTCAGTATCTTGCTCTCTCTTTTTCTGGCACCCCCGCAATTCTGATGTTGGCACGCTCGAAACTGTCCCAGAGGCTCCCCACATTATGTTCACACCTTTGGATTCTCCTCTCTTCTTGCCTTTCCAGTCGAATGTTGTCTGCCTCTTTATATTTCAAATTTTTTACTTGATTCTTGCCTTTCTCCAGTCCGCTGCCAGGACTCTGTACAATATTCCTTATTTCAGTCAGTGTATGTCTAATTTCTATTTGGTCCTCTATCATCTCCAGTTGGACCTTTTCCATCCCTAGTTGGCTCCTCTGCATCTCTACTATGTCCTTTTTCATCTCCTGTTGGGTCTTGCTAAATTATCCATCTTTACTAACATATTCTTGAAAAACCCCATAAGCGTGGTTTTGAACTCTATATCCAGTCTTTTTTTTTTTTTTTCCTCCATTTCTTTTGTTTGTGATCCCTTCCCCTGTCTCGGCATCCTCACCAAGCCGGGGAAACTTCTGTGTTGGATTCAGCCCTATGATAGCAGACGCAAAGCCACAGAAGCCTCTGCTGAGCTTGGGAGGGGTGGAGTCTCAGGGCTTAAGGGACCGCCTTGCCTTCCAGTCGGCCCCGCCCTCCACGGCCCCTGAGTCTCACGTGACTGGGTAATGGCTGGAGCGGTCCCTGTGCGCGCGCACCCGCAGTGTCTCTAACCGCTGCCTTTCCATCTCCCCTGCGCGCCAGGACCACACGAGTCTAGGTCCCCAGGGTTTCGCCCGAAACAGGGGCTCAGTGGACTCAGAAGTGGCACAGTTGGGAGGGTCTGTCTCCCGCCCACTCGCGAAAGCCAGCGGCACAATCAGCAATCTGTCCTCCGCGCAGCACCGTGCGCGTGCGAGACCGGACCTGATCTTCTGCGACTCCCCTAAATTTCCGTGCACCTCTCCCTTTTCACAGTCCAAACTCCCCCGTATGAGTTTCGGCTGGATCTGGGGTTTAGTGTCGTAAGATAAGGGGTTCAATGCCGTTGAGAGTCTCCGTTTCCCTCCCGCCAGAGAAAGCCAGCCAGGTCCTCTGGCGCCCGCTCTCTCAGCGCGCGTCTCAGTACCTCAGCTTTTTGCAGCTCCTCTGGGTCTCTGTGAGCCCCTCTCTTTCCTTCTAGTTGTAGAATTTCCACTCAGCCAGCTTTCCTGTGGTTCTGGATGGTGTCCGTTCTATCTTTTAATTGTAGTTTTGAAATTGTTGTGCGAGGCAGCAGTTTAGGTGTTCACCTATGCTGCCATCTTGGTTTCTCCGGTTCAGATGTCTCTTTATCTAGATACATGGGGGTACTGGTGACTGTTTAATGAGGACAAAAGCTATATGTTTACCAAAAAAAGGAGATTCCAGGTTGAGAAGAACCATAAGGAGGGCTTTAGGCCAAGGGAGATGAAAAGCTTCTGAAAATTTACATAGTTGAATTTTAATTATATTATTTGTATATTATACCAATCTAGAGAACTGGATTTATAGGTACAATAAAAAGACTAGTAGAATAGGCCAAATATTAGAAATGAATTGCATTTTTTGAACAGTGAAATGCATTTTTCAGTCACTGTAACTCATAGGGATTTACCTTTTTTGCTGTTCCTCTCCTTCAAGTGAATGCCTCAACCTAGTGAGAATAACATACAAATCATAACTAACACATATTTGTATTCCTGACATGGTATCACTTGGATAAAATTCAATTATCATCTTTAAAATGGAACTAAAGGAAGTAGAAAATGACCTTGGGGTTCATAGAATGATTTTCTGGGTTATATTTAAACAATAGAACATCTGCTACACACTTTATAATCTATAGAAGGAAAGGGAGTGACATGAAATCCAATGGTCAAAGATTGGAGAGGTAGAAGAAAAAATAGCAAGGCATAGAGAAAATCTCTGGGATTAGATAAAAAGTAAAACCAATCAACACATACTTCTATGTTGGTTGGTATAAGATAGTTAGCAGTAAACAATTAGCATGATAACAATAACATGGAGGGGTCTTGTGCTCTCTGTTCTGGGATTGTGAAGAGTTTGGAAAAATGAAAATCACCTGACATTCCAAAAGTATCTTATTTAGATGCTAAAGTCAATGGATGGGCTCAGTTAACGTAAAGACTGACCTTTGTCAGGAAGGACACAAGCCTAGGCACATGACTACCTACCATGACCACTTGAAGCTAGAAGGTTTTCTTTTCAGACCATCCTGTGGGGTTACCTCAGGTTTCCGAGTTTGTAGGACCCCTACACAGGCCTTTTCTGAGCTTTTGAGGTTGAGTATGTGGCTGCTTTTTCATTCACACTGCCCAAACCCTTAACCTCTTGGGAGGAGAAAGGAGCTAGAGATAATTACCAATGACCAATTACTTCATCAATTATGCCAGCGTAAGGATACTTCCAATAAAAACCCTAAACACGGGGTTCAGAAAACTTTGTGTTGATGCTCAAGGCTGAGGGCTCAGTGGGAAAAATGGAAGTTTCACACCTCTCCCCATGCCTTGATCTGCCAGTCTCTCCCATTTAGTTATTCCTGGATTATATACTTACAATAAACAAGTAATAGTAAGTAAAGTTCTTTCCTGAGTACTGTGTGGGGTTTTTTAGATAATTATAAAGCATGAAAGGTCATGGGAACCTCCAAACCTTGAGTTAACCAGGCACAAATGTGAGTTACCTAGACACCCCATTTGTGATGGTGTCTGAAGTTATGTAATGAGCCTTGAAGCTATGGGTTCTACACCCACTTCAGATAGTTAGTAATCAGAATTGAAATGAATTGTAGGATACCCCATTGGAGAATTGGTTGTTGATGGACAAAAACAAACAGAAACAAAACCTTCAGCTCATATAAAAACTTCCCGGCAGGTATTGCTAGAAGTGATTATGATATTGTCTGTGAACTGTCTCTATTGGGTGCTTAGGGAGTTTGAGAAGACTTTTCTTTCACTCCCCTCACTCATTAAGCCCTCTATCATCTTCAGAGCCCATTTTCAGCCTTTTTCTTCCTATTTGTTCTCACAGAACCAGTCTTGAGGCAGTTTTTCTGATCCCAGGAGCAGTGGATGTATAGGCCTATAAATCTATTCATATTGTTATCCACCCTGAGGTGGGATCTGTTCTCCTAATGCCTAGGCAGCCAATAAACTGACACCAGGTTGCAGTGAAAGAAAAGAAAGTATATATTACAAAGGTACCAATGAAGTAAAATGGACCAGCCGATGCTCAAAGACCAGAATTCACTGTGGTTTATATTTAGGTTATTTTAAGGGGCAAAAGTCATGATGTGGGATTCAGAATCTTAGATTTTCAAGATTGGTCAGTTATGCTATAAGTACACATAATGTGACTTATTTTTCCTGGTATCATCCTGGCTGGGATCTTTGGTTATTGGGGCCTAGAGGTCTTTCTTTGTGCAGACAATCCAATGTTCTGCAACCAATTTGGGGATTGGGTCAGTGATGTTACCTTAGGAGCAGAAAACCTCTATCTATCTTGTGCTTAGTAGATAACATATTTTCCTTATCTCGAGCAAGATACCTCCTGCAACCTGTTTCACGGACTAGTTTCCAGGTTCCAGGTGGCATCTGCATTCTTTCCCATCACACTTGCCAGGTTATAATTTCTATTTATTCTTTAACAAGAAATCATAACATCCAACTATGGGAATAAAGGGTAATCTTCCTCTCATATTTTAAATTCTTCTACCTGGGCTAAAAATAAAATTAACAGAGACAGATTAACAGGAGACAATGTACAAAGTCTGTTATAAGAATGAATATTCTGGAGCTATAAGAATAGAGACCAAAGGAAGCATTAGGTAGTAGAGGCTTATATGTCATTCTGAAGCTAAGTGGGGGGAGGGTTGTGGTTCAAGGCTTCAAAAGGCAGGAACATTGGCATGGACATGCCAAAGCAAATGTGAATGTCCCTCTTGGAGCTGGTCCTCTATCTATACACATTCTAGGCAGTTTAGTGGGAAGGTCCAAGGCTTATTTCTTAAACTTTTTCTCCCAATAAGGATATCAAAATCAATACCCTAAAGGGCACATCTGGGGTAAACACTTGGCTTCCCTTTACAACAGAGCCATGACTCTTAGTAAGATTTAAAAGTCTAACTAAAAGCTCAATCCTAGTTACCTAGTCATTGAACTAACTCATTACCAAAACAAAACAAAACATAAAAATACTTAAATATTGCTCTTTCAGTCTACATGTGTCCACTTTTGACTTCTCATTAGGGAAAAAAAAACACTAAAAGATACCTGGGAATCTGCTATAAAAAATTTCTTCATTCCTGGAGAACAAATTGACACACTCATATCATCCATAGCTCTTCAGGAAGAACTAGGAGTCCTGAGACCCTGACTCATGTACCAGATTAGAGTTTATGCCATCACTACTCACTGTTTAAGCTGTTCTTTTGCTGTATTTGTACATGTCCCTAATTTTGACTAGTATGTGAGCTTCTTGCCTGTCTAAAGGATTCCAGTCACATCTCTATTGCTGAGGAATTGGGGGCAGGAGTCAGCTATGCACTTTTCAATTACCTATGCACTTTCATGTTTAACTTAATTTACTTCCAAAATGCATACAGCATGAATGCTGGAGAAAGGTCCTGATGTGACTTACAAAAACAAATGGGTTTTAAGGGCCCCTATAGGCATGGTAACTTTATGACATCTCTGTATTTTTTTCAGTCACTAAGTGATATTGTGTATGAGTGTCCAGGATAGGATCTGATTGATCATTTGTCAATTCTTGGAATATGTAATGTACTTCTACTATGTACTTACCCATCACTTTCCAGGACCCTAAAGGCACGAGAGTGGATGAGAGAGATAAACTGGACATTATTGCTGATGTCCAACTATTTATTTGACAACTAATATCTAAAAGGCACTTCAAGATGCACTAAGATCCTTGATCCCAGCCAAATTTCTGACCTCAATGAGCTCCTGCAGCATTTTCCTAAATCTCTTTCTCTTTTTCTCACACCCTACATCCAATCTTTCAGCAAATCCTCTTGAATCCATGCTTTCAACAAATTCAGAAACTGAGCCCTACTTCCCACACTTGTCTGACCTCACCTGTCACCTAGATGACTGCTCTTGCCTCCTCACTGGGCTCCCTGACCTCCACCCAGCAGCCACATAGGTGCTAAGGAGAGTAGGCTAAGGTGAACATCCTGATTCCTTTCTTGAGCAAGTTTTTCTGTCTGAATTAATGGCAGTGATGTAGGGGGGAAGGGATCAAAAGTTCTTTCTGAGTTTTGTTTCTTAAAAGCTTGAAATCAATATCCCAAAATAGGAAATTCAGAAAGGCAAAATATTGGATGCCTTCACTAAACACAGATCACTCACATCCACTGGGGCTCTGAGCCCTCCAGAGGCTCCTCAGATCACTCAGAAGGAAGCCAGACTTTTGGCTATGGCCCCTCCCTCTCTGACTCCATCTCCTCTCATCTCCACCTCTGTCTGCTCCAACCAGCTTGCCTCCTTTTGCTACTCCAAAATTTGTAAGTGGAAAGAAATAAAAACACCCCATACATGCCTTATTTCACTCTAACGTGCTATCACATTATTACTGTTGTTGCTGTGTGGGTTACTGGGCCACTGCCCCACCAGCATGCCAAGTCCATGAGGACTGGGATTTTGTCTGTTCTGTCTCACACCTGCACCCCCAGTGCTTAGAATAGTGTCAGCAGATGGTGAGCAGTAGGTTGGTCTTCTTTGATAAATGAGTAAGAAGTTACACAAGTGATAATGGTTGAAAGAGTGAAATATGGAGCATCATGACCTCACATAACTGGGATTCTGACCAAAACTGAGGGACCAGGGAGACTTCCCTGAAGAGCGGCATCTAATAGAGGGAGAGCCCAGGTTAACCTAGAGCTGACGGATGGGCAGGAGTAAGAGGTCCAGGCAGAGGGCATAGCAGATGCAAAGGCCAGGAGGTGAAAAAGTCAAGAGAAGTAAATGAGTTAAACTGACCTGTTTGGGGGATTAAATGAGCTAATAGACCTGAAGTGCCCAGTACACCGTGGGTGCTGGAGAAAGGCCAGCTGTTGTCATTATTGCATATCCAGGATCTGCCCACTTGGGAACAACAATAACAGAATAAAGGGGTTCTTCTCTCCCAAACTACACAAGCAAGTCATGACATCAAGCCTTCATTACAGCTTGATTGTAGTATAAGTGACAGGCGATAAACCACACATATGTAAAGAATACACACTGCCTGTCACACAAAAGTTTCTTGTGCTTTTGTAGTCCCTCTCTTTGCATCCCACCAGACAGTCATCAGACAATCACTCAGCCTGTCTTTCTTAATAGATTAGTTTGCATTTTCTAGGATGTTATATATATGGTATTACATCTTATGCTCTCCTTTTGCTCTGGCTTCTTTCAGTAAGCATAATGATTTTTATGAGGTGAAATTCTTATAACAAGATATTAATCCCTTTAAATTGAACATTTCACGGGCAGTATAGCCACAATATTGTTCAGCTACCATGTTACTTAGTACTAAGACATTTTCATCACCCTAAATAAAACACTGTACCCAATGAGATGTTGCTCCCATAACCCAGCGCCTATCCCTAAAAACCACCAATCGGAATTCTGTCCCCTTCTCTTTCTTGTCCCCAGTTTTCTGTACCATCTACCCTGCCAGCCTAGGTAGATGGTACAGGAAACTGGGGACAAGTTGACACAAAAGATAAATAAAACTCATGAAATCCTGACAGGAGGGTTTTAATTATTTTTATTATTGTTACATTTAAACTTAACTCAAGGATAAGTTTTTATTGATGAGTCAGAGGAAGAGAAAGAGAGAGAGAGAGAGAGAGAGAGAGATAAGAGAGAAAATAACCAGTTGACTCCCATAAATGCCTTGACCAAGGATTGAACATGCAAACTTTAGATGTTCAGGACAAAGTGCCAACCAACTTGGACACACTGGTGAGGGTAAGCATGTTTTTTTACATTTTTGTTTCAAATGTTCCCACCCAGGGAAGAACCCCTTTATTCTGTTATTGTTGTTCCCAAGTGGGCAGATCCTGGATATGCAATAATGACAGCAGCTGGCCTTTCTCCAGCACACACGATGTACTGGGCACTTCAGGTCTATTAGCTCATTTAATCCCCCAAACAGGTCAGTTTAACTCATCTGGGACTCCACTTGTCCAATGTCAGGGCACTAATCTAACCCTTCAAGACATTCTTATTTCTCTGAACCTCGTTTCTCACCCCTCATATTCATAGCTCTGGAGGAATGGCACCTCAATACCACTGCACCAGCTCCAGTGGCTGCTTTCTCAACAGGTAGGTCAGCCCCTCTTGTGTTCTTCAGCCCAACCTAAACCCACACATAGAGAGTCTTCCTATACTACACCCCCTAGGTGCCATTGAACTCATAAAATGCCTCACACCCCAAAACCTCCCAAGCTTTACAATTTCCCATCCTGACTGAAAAAACCCCCATCCCTCCACGACCCTTTCCTATGCTCCCTTCTGCTTACCCACAATCCAACATTGGCCAGGTCTCCAAAACTTCCCACCAAATACCCCAGAGGCCACAATAAGCAGGAAACAAAACAGAACTAGAGGAGAGATTTATTTCCATTTCCCAGGTTCGGCTTGTTGACTCTCTAAGGCCAAGCTCATAGTGTTTGCAAACGAACAACAAAAAAGAGACAAAGAATGAGGACCCTGATGTCTGGCCTGAGCTCTGGTCATGGAGGCCTGGAAACAGGTTTGTCCAGTGTAAGCATGCAGGTGGCTGACAACACAGGGATGTGCATGTTTACTGGAGTTGTTCTTTTATTGCTGAATATTTGTTTAATTCCCTATGATATTGTTCTTCGAAGGTGCTGTGAAAATGAGTGTGGAACAAGAACACTTTTAATGGTTAGGTCGCATCTTCTCAGATCTGGTGCAAAGGCCACTCAGAGGCAACCTTGGAAAGATCTGGGAAGGCAGGCCATCTCCTGCTATGAACCCCACATCAGAAGAGAAGAAGGAAAGTGGGAAGCATTTTTTGGAGGATTGTAGCCACATAAGGAAAGAAATGGGAAAATTTGAAAATATGATAAGGATTGACACTGTAAGATGACAGGTTCCATTAATTACAGGTAGATTATGTCAAAGTAAAACTTGAGCCAGACAAATTTAGGGAGGCAAGAAAGTCCTTATTCAAGACCATGCAATAAGGCAATGAGACTGACCTCAACACCACTGAAATAAAAGGCTGGGGAGATTTTAAGAACAGGAGAAGAAACCATAGGCATCTGTGTTTGTTAATTGGATTGACACAAAAGATAAATAAAACTCATGAAATCCTGACAGGAGAGTTTTAATTATTTTTATTATTGTTACATTTAAACTTAACTCAAGGATAAGTTTTTATTGATGAGTCAGAGGAAGAGAGAGAGAGATGAGAGAGAAAATAACCAGTTGACTCCCATAAATGCCTTAACCAAGGATTGAACATGCAAACTTTAGATGTTCAGGACAAAGTGCCAACCAACTTGGACACACTAGTGAGGGTAAGCATGTTTTTTTACATTTTTGTTTCAAATGTTCCCACACGGGTTAGGCTCCTACCCTTCCTCAGAGACTGAGACACAGAAAACAGGAGAATTAAATTTTAACACAATGGACCCAAAACCTCTGGGCAGATATTCTATAAATCATATCACTGGCAAGAAGTTGTGTTTTTTAAAAACACACTTTTATTGATTTCAGAAAGAGCAAGGAAGAAGGGGGAGACATAGAAACATCAATGATGAAAGAGAATCATTGATTGGCTGCTTCCTGCACACCCCTGCCTAGGATCAAACCTGAAACCCAGGCATGTGCCCTGACTGGGAATTGAACCATGATCTCCTGGTTCTTGGGTTGATACTCAACCACTGAGCCACTCCAGCCAGGAGGCAAGAAGTTTTTAAGGAGACTTAGATATATTTCAAAAGGACAGAGAAAGCATCTGCAATTACAAATTGCAGTTACATTTATAAAGTAAATGCTCCAAAAAAAATAGAGGTAAGAGACCTACCTAGTCAGGAAGAAAGGTTAGAGGCTTTGAAGGAATAATGAGGCCTCTGGTTCATAATACAGCTACTTTCTGCACAGTGGAAGGAAACACAACTAATTCCTTTTCAGCCAAGACCCAGTTTGCATCGCCATCAGTTCCTGCAATTTATAAAGAAGTGCAAGGTCCCAGCCACTAATAAATAGATGTAAAATAGCTGAGAGACTGAACAGAGATAACATCAGATCTCCCCAAAGGCTGTGCTTCTGGAGTTTTCCATGGAGACATTACATTTCTCTCTACAGTCAGCTTCACTTTGATCAAATGTCATCTCCAAGAAAGAGAATATTTTCATCCTATCACATATATGGCTGGTGTCATTCAATTTGGCCTGATTAATGACCTAAGTGTAGAAGAACTGACATCTAGTTTTGGGTGATGTCCTTCTTTCAAAGAGATTACAAGTCTTCCTCAGGTCAAAAATTAGCTCTATAAAAGGTGAGGTCATTTATAATTCTATGGGCATCAGTTTGAATTAGGACATATTTTAAGCCTTGCTTATATTACCAACCTTTCTAATTCTATTGTCTCAATAAAGAGGACAGGGTGCTATTCAACTTATGCAAATAAGTCTATTGCCATAACCAAAAGAATACTCCAGAGGGCATTAGTAATTTGGGGGAAGACATCTCACATAGGTGTTCTCTTGTCTATTCTCATCATCACCAGTGCCCAGGCACCCTTCACATGTTTCCCTGGAAACGGGAGAAAGCTCAGATTCCTGTGAGCTTATTATCTCTTACTCCCACCAGTCATCACACAATGACTACCCATCCTGTAAAGCACATGGTGTCCCTTCCATTGTGGAGATGATGCAAATTGGACCAACCAGAGATGGGATCCAATGTGGTATGTTACCTTATATCAACAATAATGACAATGCCAGCTCACATATTTTTTTAGTATTTATTACTTCAAAGCAAGTCTTCTAAGCAATTTCTATAACCACAAGAAATCTAACAGGTACTCTTTCCTTTTTTTTTTTTTTTACTTTAAGAACATAAAGGAAGAGAGAAGAATCACTAGTACTTAACATCTAACTCTAAAGGCTCACTTTCAACGGAACTGACAGGGTTGGAGACTTTACACTGGTATTTCCCAGCATCCTCTCTGATGACAGGGTCTATGGTAAGGATTCTTTGGTCTTGTGACAGCTTCATCCTCTCCCTGAGCCTCAGACTCCTAGCATTGAATAACCAGTCGGTGGAGCTCTCATTTGTGTAGCAAGTCATGACCACAGCATCCTCATTCTCTGTGACCGTGGTGTTGCTGGCTAGGAGTGTGGGTACAATCAGTGGCCCTGTGAAGAAATAGAGGGTGAGAATAATTGAGTGTGGGCTTGAGACCTGGGGCCATGCTCCTTCCTCAAGGATCTCAGCCTTGACTCTGATTGTTATGAGAGTAATTTGGTTCCACAATAAAAATTAATTAATTCTAAATTTGCCATCACTCACTAGGCCAAATCTACCTCTCTGAATTGAAGACCCCTAAGAAGGAAGAATATGAATAAATGATTAATCTAGGGATCCAAAGACATCTAGTAAGGGATTGGAGGAAAAGATGGGGCTATGGCTGCAGATAGACCTCAATGACTCAGATCAATTTCTTATGGTCTTCGTGATTCTGCTTAGCGACTGTATCTCCCTGTGCCACACTTTCCCTTCAGTGAAGTAATACGTTGGGAAGGAAAACTGCTCAAATAAGAAGAATTTGTTATTGATGGACTTCACAAGAGAATCCCCTAGACTGATCCCTGATGGATAAGCAGCTGCAGGGGAATCTTTACTCCTGCTCCTCCATTGGGACACTAATCTTTCTCTGGACTCTCTAAGTCTCCTATAACAGTCAGCTAATAATCGGGGGAGCTTGCCCTGTTGTCCTCTCCACACACAGTCTCAGGTGAAGGACTAGGCTCAATCTTTTCCCAGAATGTGGCTCTTAGTGTTGAGCCCCAACTGGTGACCAGCTCAAGAGCCTTGTGACTCTGGTACATGGGAAACTGTTGCTTTCACTCAGTCCTTCCCAGGAGGCAAACCCAACCAGACACAGGCTTCCCAGGGCCTTTGGAGTCACGTCATTGTGACAGGGGCCCTAGGAGAGGCAGCCTCCGCAGAGCTTCTCTGTGAAGAACCCAGGGAGCCCCACAGGCCAGGTCCTTACAGAGTCCTGCAGGGTCTGTCTCAGGGTCATGATCAGGGAAAGGGGCCCAGGGACCGGGACTGAGACTGGTTTCCCTCTGCTGACTCACTCTCATCAAATTGGTCCTTCTCTCTGTGGTGAATGTCTGTGGGGCTGGAATCGTGGAAGGGAACTCCGATCTTAGGAAGTTTTCTTTACTGTGTGTGTCCTGCACTAAATGCCCAATCCCAGCTTGGAACATGATGCAAAGGGAAAGGGAGGAGAGTCCAGGGCTGGCAGTCCTGTGTGTAAAGTAGAATTCACCCCACCCGACACCTAGAGGTCAAAGAGCAATCACTCACGGTATACATTGAGCCGTCCAAATCCTATTTCTCTTCTTGATTTTGAAAGGATGGCTACTACGATGTAGATTCCTAGGTCCCTCGGAGTGACTTTTCTTATGGTCAGGGATCCGGCAAGGTTTGCACTCTCTCGACCACTGTATTCGGGCCCTGTTATAAATTGACTTATATGCCATGCAATGTACCCAATTAAATTAGAGTGATCAATCTGTATTCCCCTGTACCAAATAAAGCCTAAAACATTAGGAGGCTTATTGGTGGTATGTAGAATCACATCCTGCCCTTCAATAGCACTGGTCGAGACAATAGCAAATCGCGCAGTGGTGGGCGGGATCCAGAAGGTTAAGAGGAAGACTAGAAGGGAAGAGAGAAATTGATCAGTATTTTGATCTCTGTATTGGAATGGAGAGCTGAGGCATTTCTCTTCATTTCTCAGCCTTGGTCTGCATGTGAATTCCTGTGTGCATCTCATTGGTCACGGTCAGCAACAAGGCTACCAATGCTTCAGCCCCTCAGAACCTATGTTTTTTGTTCTGAATTCTCTTTCTCAGCTGTCTGTGTGGCTGTCCTCCTTACTGCCCTCATATCCTGTTGACACTCATCAGCCTTCTTGGAAGACATTCCCTGACCATGTCCTCTAAAGACCCTCTATCTTCACTCAAGTGGTTTTCAGGGCACTTGTGGCTACCTGATGTCACAAGTAGATCTCTTCTCCTCTCTTTTCCCCCCATATAGTGTGAGCTGCATGCGGGCAGGGGATTTGGTAATCTTTTGCCCCCAGTGCCTGCAATAGGCTGCAAACACCTGTGGGTGCAGGAATGAGTGTTCCCAGGCTTGACCACATCCCCATGTTGTATTTTCCCACATTTGTAGTGGGTGGGGACAAGTTTAGCACCACTGATTAAAATGTTTCTGCTATCATCTGAAATAACTTGTTATTACTGTGGTCATTTGTCAAAATTCAATACTCAGTGATGAATAACTTAGCAATGAAAGGCAATTGAGGTTTTCCTGACCCTCACTCTTTCACATCATGAGATTTTCCTGTTGCTGAGCCCCCTCTCTCATGTGACTCTGCACCCCTGTCCTTTCACTCAGGTCCAAAGACAAGTCCTTCCTCTCATCCCAGAGTGCTGTCCTCCCCCAGGAAATCTTGAGCATTCTCTGACTCCCAACCTCCCTTCCATTCCCAGGGATTGTCCCCTCCTTACCAGCCAGCAGGAGCCCCAGCCAGGGGACAAGTCCTCTGTGGGCAGACGCTGCAGGGAACTCCATGGTGATTGCTGCCTGCTCTGTCCCTCCCTCTGAGAGAAGAGCTCGAGGTCCAGTAAGGCTCCCAGGCACCTCTGTCCAGACTGGTGGGATGTACTGTCCCTCCTTCCTGTGTGCTGAGCCTCCTCCTGGGGCAAGATAACGTCCCTGGTCATGTGGGCCAGGGCGGGGTCAAGGCCCAGGAACCTCCCTCTCCCTCCCCTCATTTTTGCCAACCCTGTTGCCCCTTTCAGTTTACCTTTACTCTGTATTTTGGTTCCCTGGAAACTACTGAAGCCTCTGACAACACACACACACACGTACAAACACAAACATACACATGCATAGACACTTGCCCAGAAAAGCACTGGCCTTGGGCATCCAGCTCCTAGTCATTCTCTACAGGTCCCTGTCAGTGCATATTTGACCTTTCCCCGTTAGGAAAATTGTCACAGGGATGTCCCGGCTCCACATTGGATCTCCTGTGAAACTTTGTAACGTTTGGGATGCCCAGATGACATTTTAGAAAGGCTGCTTCAGCAGCTCCCCAGCTTACATGGAGGCCAGGATGAGACACTATGATGTGAGAGGGCAGGAGAGGAATCCTGCTCCTAGCTGTGCATAGCGAGGGTCTCCAAATCCTCTTAAAATGCAGATTCTGACTCAGCAGGTGTGCATGGACCAGGGACTCTGCATCTGACAAGCTCTCAGGGGAAGTGGGTCTTACTGCTTTGTGGACCCTACTTGCAATAGCAAGGCTTATGAGGGTACATATCCTCCTGTGAGGATGACCACCTCACCCCAGCATTGGCTCCTGTTCCTTAGTCGTGGGTCTGTCAGCACCACACAGAGAGCCCCACATGCCCCAAACTAGGGATTATTTCTGGCTGTGATACAGAAACACAGCTGGGCACCAGGTCTTTCAAATGTGCTGCGAAAATGGAATTTCCTCCAGGAAAAAAGGCCACAGAGGTGACTGGAGGTGATAAGGAGTCAAGCTAGGTTATGACTGCAGGGTGACCCTCCCTATTTCTCAGGTTGTCAACCCTGGCTGTTGTTTCCAGAGATAGAGACTCCATCACCAGGGGTTTCAGAAGGACATGCAGTTTCCATGTGTGAAGGGTAAGATATGAAGCAAGGACTGTGGTGGGAGCTCAGGTGGCTATGGGCTCCAACATCCTTGGGAATGTTTTCAAGGATACCCTCTCCCTCTTTCTTGGTTGACCCTGTCCATGTTCACACTGACTATTCTGGCAGCCTTTGTCCCCTACCTGAGGGACTTTTTTGAGGTTACCTCATCTTGCCCATGTGTGGTTCCACTTATGAGTTGGGGATCAGCATAGAGATTCCTGAAAAAGCAGCTGCCCCTACACCCTCTCAAGGTAAAAAATGTCCAAACCTGTGGAGGATTGTTATGAGTATTTCAGCTGAATTGATGTCATATGACTGGAAGCAAGATCTCAAATCCTGAGAAGGACAGCAATTTTGTAGCTTATTTTATACATTATAATCAAAGGAGAAGATGAAAAAAATTGCATGAAATCTATTGGAAAGTGAAGGGAAGAATAGCAAGGAGATCTCTAGAAATAAATAAAAAGCAAAAATGGAAAAACATGGGGGAAAAATGGCGGCAGTGGAAAAGACGGACGTGTCCTGAACCTTGTTCCTGAGCAGACAGAGAGAAGAGCTGAGGGGTCGCACTGGGAGTGTTTGTTGGCAAGTTAAGGGACAGCTATAATCCAGGAGAAGATGGGGAGACTGCTGAACAGGGCTCCCCTGACCGGGCAGCCCCCACTGCTGCTGGGTTTTTCTCACTGAACCACCAGCTGGGATGTGGAGACCATGTCATTTTGAAGCAAAATGGATGTTACTGGAAGCCTGAAAATCTACAGCTGCAGCGTCGAGCATGCAGCTGCAAACTTCAGAACACCAGTTCCTGATTGGCACAAACACTTGAATTCTGAGGAGCTTTAACTCTACATGGAAAGGTAAGATTTTGCCTGGGATAAGGTGAGGTCTCTGGTCCCACAAGACAGAGAAATGCACTGTGTGAGCTGGAGGATTGGGAAAAGTCTGCACTTAGAGAAATCCATTGCTGTTGGGCCTGGCAGGGTCCTGAGAACTGCTAACAGAGGGGATCTATAGAAAGCAACCCATTTTGATCTGATGCAGAAGGACAGCCTGGGAGTTATTAAAGTGTGCTGATTGATTGAACAAGAAGGGGAAGGGGAATTCTGCAAACTTAAGCCCTTTCCTCTTCAGAACCTTGCTTCTGATTGCTAAGCCCAATATATAGGATCACCCAGTTGAGGACACCCTGGGAGACTGCAGGGGAAAGTTGTTTTTCTGGAACCTGGGGAGGCGAGAGGGGAATGACCATAGGAGAACCAGCTCTGGGGTAGCCTACTCCCACAAATCAGTATTGGGTGCCACAGGGAAAGCAGGATCCAAGCACAGGCTAGAGAGGAGGTCAATCCAGAAACACTGCCACCCAGATACTGACTTAAAAATTGACTCTTGTGTAATCACAAATAAAAGAATAAAGAGATTAAGACACACAGCCTGCTTAAAAACCAGTACTGGCTTACAACACTGAGCACCAGAGGAACACAGGGAACTGCAATACTGTCATGACTGAGAAACAGGTGTGCCAAACAGAACAATAGAGGAAGTGAATAACATTCACTACTGTACATTCTATTTTTTTTTCACCTTTTACTTAAGAAACTAATTGTAATTTCTTTTTTTCCTCACCTGATTTTACCTTTTTTGATTATTACATTTTTATTTTCAATCAGTAATATTACTACTACTATTGTACCTGTTTGAAAAAAAAAGTGTCATTTTATTTTCTCTTTATTTTACTTTGGGATTAGAGTTCTAAATTCTATTCTCATATTTCCTTTAGCATCATTTTACTCTATCTCAACTCTACTTTTATGCAATCACTCTCTTCCTAAATTTTCCCCTTTTGTTATCCTGTTTCTCTTACCCTTTTCCTACTTTAGATTTTCCCTATTCTTTCTTTTTAACCCCTGTTAAAATGTCATCCTACTTATATATCTAATTTCCAATCCCCTGCTCCAAGTCTATACACACCTCTCTCTTCTCTGTCTTCACTATCCAAAAAATTGCTTTTCTCTCTGTGCTTTTGTTCTTTGTTAGAATTTTGATTTTTTACTTTTTTGTGAGATTGTTTTGCTTATTCTTTTTGTTTTGGTTTGTTTTTTTGTTTTGTTTTTTGCTTTTTTTTCTTTGTTTTTACTTCTGTTTTCCCTCGCCTCTCTTGATATTAGTTGTTGTTTGTACTTTGTTGCTGGCATTAGTTGAGATTAGTAGCTGTTCTATTGGAGTATTTTCCCCATATATATATAATTTGTTCCCCTTCTCTTTCTTATTCTCTTTTTTCTATAGTACTTTTTATCTTTTATCCTTTTTTCTCTCTTCTCCCAATTTCATTTTGGCACTCATTTTTTTTCTTTTCTTTTTTCTTCTTCTTTTCTCTCTTCTTTATTCTCTCCAATCCCCTAATTTGTCTCTTTATGGTATACATTTATTTGTGGCTATTAATATCCTGAATATATTTCTGTGTTGTACCTGATTGTATTGTATTTTGTGCTTTAAATCGACACAAGAGAGAGAGAACTACATAACCAGACACGTGGAGAAGAGAGACCATGGGGAGATAAAGAAACAGCCTGCATATGAAAGAAAAGCAGGCATCACCAGAAAAGGAAGTAAACAAAATGGAGGCAAGCACCCTGCCAGAGAAAGAATTCAGAGAATGGTAATAAGGTGGCTGGAAAGAAATGGAAGAAAAAATTGACAATATGAATAAGAACCAAGAAAAAATTAAGAAGAACCAAGAAGAAATGAAAAATGATATCGCTGCTGTAAAACACTCAATAGAAAAAATCAAAAGTAGACTAGAAGAAGCAGAGGACCACATCAGTGGGCTAGAAGACAAGTTAGGAAAGAATACCAAGTAGAGCAGCTTCTAGAAAAAAAATTAAAAAGCAGGAGGAGAGCCTTAGGGAACTTTGGGACAACTCAAAACAAGACAACATCCACATAATAGAGGTACCAAAAGGAGAGGAAACTGAGCAAGGAATAGAAAACCTTTTTGAAGAAATAATGACTGAAAACTTCCCTGATACAGGAAAGAAAAAACACACACAAATCCAAGAAGCTCACAGAGTCCCAAGCAAAATGACTCCAAAAGATTGACACCAAGGCACATTATAATTAAACTGGAAAACACCAATGATAAAGTAAGCATCTTAACAGCAGCCAGAGAGAGACAGAAAGTTACCTACAAAGGAACCCCCATCAGACTAGCAACTGATTTCTCAACAGGAACTCATCAGGTCAGAAGGGAATAGAATGAAATATACAAAGTTATACAAAGGAAGGGTCTGAATCCAAGAATACTGTATCCAGCAAGGCTAACAATCCTGAAGGTGAAATCAGGAGCTTCACAGACAAAAAAGGACTAAGGGAATTTATTACCAACAAACCAGCAATGCAAGAAATGCTAAAGGGTCTGCTGTTAAAAAAAAAATAGGAAGCAAAGAAGGAACAAAGGAGTAAAGATTAAAATGGCGACAAATAAGTACTTATCAATAAGAACTTTAAATATAAATAGGTTGAATGCTCCAATCAAAAAACATAGGGTAACAGATTAGACAAGAAAACATGAACCATATATCTGCTGTCTTCAAGAAACCCACCTCAGAAAAAAAGACAAAGACAGGGTAAATGGATGTAAAATGGATTTTCAGGCAAATGGAAATGAAAATAAAAGTTGGGGTAGCAACACTTATATCTGACAAATTAGATCTCAAAGTAAAGGACATAACAAGAGATATGGACACCACTTCATAATACTAAAGGGAGCAATCTAACAGGAAGAAATAACTCTGGTAAACATATATGCATCCAATACAGGAGCACCCAACTGCATTAAAAAATTCCTGGAGAATATTAAGGGAGAGATTGACAGTTATACAATCATAGTAGAATACCTTACCCCACTATCACCATTGGATAAATCCTCTAAACAAAAATCAGCAAGGAAACATCAATCCTAAAGACTCACTAGACCAGATGGAATTAATTGAAATCTTCAGAATATTTCACCCCAAAGCCACAGAATACACATTCTTCTAAAGTACACATGAGTCATTTTCAAAGATAGACCATATGTTGGGCCATACCCTGTTTCCCCCAAAGTAAGACATCCCCCAAAAATAAGACCTACTTCCAGTTTTGCCTCTAGCTGTAATATAAGACATTCCCCTAAAAATTAGACCTCCCCCAAACATAAGGCCTCCCTGGAATATAAGGCCCCAGAGCTACCGTAAGGCATCTGACTCCTGATTTAAAGAGACCTCGCACTGCCTGAAGAAGCATGGGCTGTGCTGCAGCCAATCAGTGAGCTGGTTTGTGATGACAACTACTACCATACTGTATACAGTTAATAAATTTCCTTTTTTGTTGTTGTTCAACAATAAATGTGTATCTATACCGTATTCTTCTTCATGGAAAAATAGGACATCCTCTGAAAATAAGACCTAGCGCATCTTTGGGAGCAAAAATTAATTAAAGACACTGTCTTATGTTTGGGGAAACAGGGTAGGCAGTCTTTTTAAATCAAATAAGTTAGAATTCATATCAAGCAATTCTCAGATCACAGTGGCATAAAACTGGAAATCAACTACAATAAAAACAATTGAAAGAAATCAAACACATGGAGACTAAACAGCATGCTATTAAACAATGACTGGATAACCAGAGAGATCAAAGAAGAAATAAAAAACATCATGGCAACAAATGATAATAAAAACAAAACAATCCAAAATCTATGGGATACAATGAAAGCAGTCTTGATAGGTAAGTACATAGCTCTATAAGCCTACTGAAAATAAAAACAACAAGAAACAATGGTAATAAATTACCTAACCCTACAATTCAAAGAGCTAGAAAGAGAGCAACAAGAAAAGTGTAAGAAGAAGAAAAGAAATAATAAAGATCAGAGTGGAGATAAATGACATAGAGACCAAAGAAATAATAAAAAAGAACAACAAAACCAAGAGCTGGTACTTTGAAAAGATTTTAAAAAATTGATGAACCTCTCACGAGGCTCACCTAGAAGCAAAGTGAGAGGATCCAAATAAACAAAATCAAATATGAAAGAGGTGAAAAAACAACAGAGCCCACTGAAATACAAAGTGTTGTTTAAAAAGAAATACTATGAACAACTCTATTCTAACAAACTGGACAACCTGCACATATTTCTAGAAACACATAATCTTCCAAAACTCAATCAGGAAGAATCTAAAAATCTCAATAGGCCAATAACTATGGAAGAAATTGAAGTGGTCATCAAAAACCTTCCAGCAAACAAAAGCTCGGGGCCAGACAATTACAAGGGGAGTTTTACCAAAAATCCAAAAAACTAAAACCTATCCTCCTCAGATTATTCCAAAAAAAATTTAAGAATAAGGAACTTTCCAAGCTCCTTCTATGAAGCCAGCATCATCCTAATACCAAAACCAGATAAAGACAACACAATGAAAGAGAATTACAGGCCTATATCCCTCATGAACATAGATGTCAAAATCCTCAACAAAATTCTAGCAAATTGGATCCAGCAGTACATCAAAAGATCATACACCATGACCAAGTAGGATTTATCCTAGGAATGCAAAAATGGTACAATATCTGCAAATAAATAAACGTGATATATCACATAAACAAATTGAGAGATAAAAATCACAGAGTCATATGAATTGATGCAGAAAAAGCATTTGACAAAATGCAAAACCCTTTCTTGATAAAAAAAAAACTGTCAGCAAGGTGGGAATAGAAGGATCATACCTCAACATCATAAAAGCCATATATGATAAACCCGCAGCTAACATCATACTCAATGGGCAAAACTCAAATTGTTTTCCCTCAGAACATGAACAACACAGGGACTCCCACTCTCACCACTCCTGTTTAACATAGTTCTGGAAGTATTAGCCATTGCAATTAGATAAGGAGAAGAAATAAAAGGCAGCCAAATGGGAAAAGAAGAAGTGAAGTTGTCCTTATGTGCAGATGACATAATATTGTACATAAAATACCCGAAAGACTCCATCAAAAAAGTAATAGACTTAATAAATGAATTTGGCAATGTAGCAGGATACAAAATTAATGCCAAGAAATCTATGGCATTTCTATACACCACTAGTGAACTTACAGAAAAAGAGACTAAAAAAGCAATGCCACTTACTGTTGCACCAAAAAGATTAAGATACCTAGGAATAAACCTAACTAAGGCAGTAAAAGATCTATATGCAAAAAACTACAGGACACTGAAAAAAGAGATAGAGGAAGACATAAACAGATGAAAGAGCATACCATGCTCATGGATTGGGAGAATCAACATCATTAAAATGTCCATACTACCCAAAGCAATCTATAGATTCAATGCATTCCCCATTAAGATACCAATGACATATTTCACAGACCTAGAAAGAAATCTCCAAAGATTCATCTGGAACAAGAAAAGAACCCGAATAGCCACAGCAATCCTGAGAATGAAGAATAAAGTAGGTGGGATCTCAATACCAGATTTCAAGCTGTATTACAAAGCCACTGTTCTCAAAACAGCCTGGTACTGGCACAAGAACAGACATATAAACCAATGGAATAGAATAGAGGATCCAGATATCAACCCAAACCACTATGCTCAATTAATATTTGATAAAGGAGGCATAAATATACAATGGAGTCAAGACAGTCTCTTTAATAAATGGTGTTGGGAAAATTGGACAGATACACACAAAATAATAGAACTAGGCCACCAATTTACATCATACACTAAATATACTCCAAATGGATACAGAACTTAACCATAAGAAGAGAAATCATAAAAATACCTGAGGCATCCATGGCAGCAAGATCTCAGACATATGCCAAAGGAACTTCATTGATACTGCTCCTAGGACAATGGAAACTAAAGAAAAAATAAATAAATGGGACTACATCAAAATAAAAAGCTTTTGCACAGCAAAATAAATCATCAACAAAACAATAAGAAAGCCCACTCTATGGGAGAACATATTTGCAAATATTATCACTGATAGAGGTTTAGTTTCCAACATCTACAGGCAACTTATACAACTGAATAAAAGGAAGATAAATGAGCTAATTTAAAAAAATGGGCAACAGACCTAAATAGAACATTTTTGAAAGAAAACAAAAGGAAGGCCAAGAGACCTGTGAAAACATGCTCAAAGTCACTAATTATCTGAGAGATGCAAATCAAAATGACAATATGACACCATGTCACACCTGTCAGAATGGCAATCATCAACAAATCAACAAAGGACACGTGTTGGTGAGGATGCGTCGAAAAAGGAACCCTTGTGCACTGTTGGTGGGAATGCAGACTGGTACAGCCACTGTGGAGAGCAGTAAGGGGTTTCCTCAAAAAAATAAAAATGTAACCCCCATTTAACCCAGTAATCCCACTCCTATGAATATATCCTAAGAAACTAGAAACACCAATCAGAAAGAATATGTACACCACTATGTTCATAGCAGCACAATTTACAATAGCTAAGATTTGGAAACAGCCTTGGTGCCCGTCAGCAGATGACTGGATCAGAAAAATGTGGTACATCTACACAATGGAATTCTATGCTGCCATAAAGAAGAAGAAATTCTTACCATTTGCAGCAAACTGGATGGAACTGGAGAGCATTATTCTAAGTGAAGTAAGCCAGTCAATGAAAGAAAAGTACCACATGATCTCTCTCACTGAGGGATAATAAAGAACATTATAAACTGATGAACAAAAAGATAGATACAGAGGCACTAAAGCATCAGACAGTCAAATTACAGTGGGAAGGTTAGGGAGAGGTGAGGTAGCTAAGACATCAACCAAAGGACCTGTATGCATGCATATAAGCATAACCAATGGATGCAAAACACTGGGGGTGTTAGGGCACGCATGGGATTGGGGTAGGGGATGGCAATAGGAGGATATGTACACATGTAATACATTAATTTTTAAAAAATTAAATGGAGAAACATGTATTATTTTTACTTTGGAGGGTCCAGAAAAATTAATATTTAAAGCAGATACAGAGGCTGTGCAGAAAACCAGGCAATATGAGAGCTCTGTGGTCTTTTATTCTGGCAACACAGGCTCTGCCTTCAATGGGTCTAGCAAAGAAAATTTGCTACATGTATGTGATGTCAAAGGTATGTTATTCATGATGCATACAAACAGGAAAAGGGCTCACTTAACGTAAAGTCTGACATTTGCTAAGGAAGCTGTGGGTCTGTGACATGACTCTGCAATCACCTGCCCAGTTAGGCATTTGTGATCAGACCACATTGTGCGTCACTGAGCTTGTCAGGTGCCATGGGGCTCCCTGGGCTTATCAGGTTTCTTGCACAGCCTCTTTTTCATTCACAGTTTCTAGAAAGAACAGATGAGACAGCACCGGCATGACAGAGGGGCCCAGAAAAAATCTATTAGTCAGGGAATAGAAATTGATCTCCTTTTGCACCTTCTTAGCCAAACCCTAGTTCAATTGTGGATTTCCTTTGTTTTGTAGGTGTGTCTCAATATCGTCCCCTATAAAGCAAAAGGAGACCTGCAGGTAATGTCAGGTACTGCACTAGGAATGCTGACCAGGCTCCAGAAGGTGGGAGCTCACTGAGAGCCCTAGACAGAAGTAAGCTCTGATCTCTAGACTAAGAGCCAGCCAGCCATGCCCCAATTCCTGTGTGTCTATACCTCCTGACGGCATCCCAGGGCAGACTGGGCCCAGTGAGAGAACTGGCTTTACCCAGAGTATTGTGAGTCCAGTATCCAGAAAGCTGTCCCCTCTGGTGTATATTCAGTTTCAGAATGATTTGCTTTCCAGGTTTTCAAAGCCAAAGCCTGATGAGGGCTCTTTGAGAGAGGGTGCTGGCATGGATGTTTGATCCCCAAAATGCCCTCTGTGTTTCCTATCACAGCATTGGGATGTTGTATCCAGTCCCCTGTGTCCCTGTCTGTCATATGTTTAGGCCTCTGCTCCCTACAGGGCCCAGGTTCTGGAGCAACTACACATGGAGTGTCAACCAGGGTATTCTGTGGATTCCTCTGTTAGGGAAGGGGAAGCCCCCGTGCTATCCTCAACAATTCTGAGATGGCAGTAACCCCAGATTCTGGGTTCCCTTTCCTCATCCTGTTAAGGAGATTCCCCCTTTTTCCCAGGACACTGTGAGCTGGTGAGGTGCCTTTAGGGGCCACAGACAGCTGTATTCAGACCAGGAACCTTGAGTTTGGGGAGTCATCCCCCAATATCCTTGAGGTGAGGGTGAGTACCCTCCTGTTTTGGTAGAAACATTACCTGGGATGGAGAATCTAGAATGTCTGCCAAGTCAGGGATCTGTGATAAAAGGAAGAACATGGGCTGTTTTCCAGACCCTGAAGAGATGAGGGGTAGGGAGGGTTGTGATTTCCTGGCAATAAAATCAGAGTGGTCTGACCTCTCACTGTTAGTAGGTTCCTGTCCCCTTTTCCTGACTATAAGTGGGATAAACACCTGACCCTGGGACATCCCCATGTAAAAAGGGACTGGATCCTCCTCCCAGGCTGACACCAAGCTTTCGTATGGATAAGTAACGTGATCTGACTGCAAGTGTCACACAGGGTGACAGGCTTCTATTATATGGCTTCCCTCATCCATTTAATGAATGTTTGCTGAGTATCTGTAGTGTTTCAGGTCAGGGCTGGGCCTTGGGAATACCACAGAAAGCAGGAAATATGTAGGCCCTGCATTCGTGGAGTTTACCTTGTAAGAAGATACAGGATCTTAGATAAATATTCCATAAACATTTGTGTAGAAAAGTCTTTTGCACACAGAATTAAGTGCTTATAAAATTATTAAAGGGCTAGAGAAATGGAAGTTAAAGAGTTCCCACTGGAAGTCAGGTTTTAAGATCACGCTGGCACAACTCCCTGCCACAGGTAAAGAATGAGCTGTGTCTGTCAGAGGCCACCCATCAGTTAACTCAGTAGCAGAAATAATAGACTCATCTCCTTTCCAGCTTCCAAATAACACACAAGTGCATCTCAGAGGCTGAGTTTAATTCACATCTGGAGTCTCAATCACAACGGGTGGAGGAATGGAGTACAGTGGTATCTCGAGATACAAGTTTAATTCGTTCCGTAACCTTGAGGCGTGGGAAACTATGAGACGCTCAAGTCGAGGCAAACTGATGGGTCATGTGCAGCCTGCCAATGCACGCGATTACTCCTATCTCATATTTCAAAGCAAAAATCGCTCGCTCGATGGCTCATATCTCAAAAATCTCGTATGTTAGGGCACTCGTATCTAGAGGTACCACAATATTTAACCTTTCAGTCTACCTGATAAAGGAGGGAACATGCGGTCAGTGAGACTCTAGGCAAGTAATCCCACATCAAAAACTTCAGTATCCCTATGTGATATCATAGAAAGATAATTGGTGTTAATGCTGGTTCTTAAAACTGAGAAACAAAAAATATTTGGAATTTTTGAATTTTTAGAGGTGTTGAGTGTCTTTTGTGATGATGAAGAAACTCTGACAGACCTCTGGAAAGATGCAAGGGTAAATGAAGAAGAACCAAGAATATATGAAAAATAACATTGCTGCTGTAAATAGAAAGCAACAAGAGTAAGCTAGAAGCCAAAACCAGTTTGGCTCAGTGATAGAGCATTGGTCTGGGGACTGAAAGGTCCCAGGTTCGATTCCGGTCAAGGGCATGTATCCTGGTTGCGGGCACATCCCCAGTAGGGGGCATGCAGGAGGCAGCTGATCGATGTCTCTCTCTCATTGATGTTTCTAATTCTCTATCCATCTCCCTTTCTCTCTGAAAAAATCAATAAAATACATATTAAAAAAATAAAAAGAGTAGGCTCAAAGAAGCAGACAACCACATCGGTGAGCTAGAAGAAAAGGTAGGAAAAAATACCCAAGTGGAGCAGCTTCTAGGAAAAAAAATTAAAAAGCAGGAGGAGAGTCTAAGGGAACTTTGGGACAACACAAAACTATCAGCATCCACATAATAGGAGTTCTAAAAGGAGAGGAAACTGAGCAAGGAATAGAAAACCTGTTTGAAGTAATAATTTACAGAAAATTTCTCTGATATAGGGAAGAAAAAACACATACAAATCCAAGAAGCTTACAGAGTCTTAAACAAAATTAACCCCAAAAGACTGACACCAAGGCACATTATAATTAAATTGGCAAACACCAATGACAAAGTAAGAATCTTAAAAGTGGCCAGAGAGTAACAGAAAGTTACCTATAAAGGAACCTCCATCAGATTAGCAACTGATTTCTCAACAGAAACACATCAGGCCAGAAAGGAATGCAATGAAACATACAAAGTCGTGTAAAAGAAATTTCTGAATCCAAAAATACTGTACCCAACAAGGCTATCAATCAAAATGAGGGTGAAATCAGGAGATTTACAGAAAAAAAAAAGGACTAAGGGTTTTTTTTTAACACCAGTCATGAAAGAAATGCTAAAGGGCCTGCTATAAAAAGAAGAAATAGAAAGCAAAGAAGGAACACAGGGGTAATGAATAAAAATGGTGACAAACAAGTACCTATTAATAATAACTTTAAATGTAAATGGTTTAAATACACTAATCAAAAGACAGAGGGTAACAGTTTGGATAAGATAATTTGATCCATATAGCTGCTGTCTACAGGAAACCAACATCAGAAAAAAAGACACATACAGACTGAAGGTGAAGGGATGGTAAAATGTTTTTCAGGAGAATGCAAATGAAAAAAAAAGCTGGGGTAGCAATACTTATATCTGACAAATTAGATCTCAAAGTGAGAAAAAAGGACATTTCATAATACAAAAGGGAACAATCCAACAAGAAGAAATAACTCTGGTAAACATATATGCACATAATACAGGACCCCCCAACTATATTAAAAAAAAAACACCTCCTGGAGAATATCAAGGGAGAGATTGACAGCAATACAATCATAGTAGGCATCACTAGAATCATAGATAAATCCTCTAAATAAAAAATCAGGAAAGAAACATGAATCCTAAATGATTCACTAGACCAGATGAAATTAATGGACATCTTCAGAACATTTCACCGCAAAGCCACAGAATATACATTCTTCTCAAGTGGACATGGGTCATTTTCAAAGATAGACCATATATTGGGTCACAGGCAAATTCTCTTCAAATTCAAGAAGATAGAAATCATATCAAGCATCTTCTCAAATTGCAGTGGCATGAAACTAGAAATCAACTACAATAAAAACATGGAGACTAAACATCATGCTACTAAAGAATAACTGGGTTACCAGAGAGATCAAGGAAGAAATAAAAAACATCATGGCAACAAATGACAACAACCCAAAATCTATCTGGTACAGTGAAAGCAGTCTTGAGAGTGAAGTTAACAGTTGTACAAACCCACCACAAAAAGAAAAGAAAAGAAACAATAGTAATAAGTTACCTAACCCTACAACTCAAAGAGTTAGAAAGAGAGAGACAAGAAAAGCCCAATGTAAGTAGAAGGAAGGAAATAATAAATATCATAGCAGAGATAAATGACATAGAGACCAAAAACAGAAAATGATACAAAAGATCAACAAAACCAAGAGCTGGTTCTTTCAAAGGATAAATAAGATTGATTAATGTCTAGCCAGGCTCCCCAAGAAGCAAAGAGAGAGGATGCAACTAAACAAAATTAGAAATGAAAGAGGAGAAATAACAATAGACCCCACGAAAATGCAAAGGACTGTTAAAAAAATAGTATGAACAACTCTATTCCAACAAACTGGAAAACCTGCAGGAAATGGAAATATTCCTAGAAATATATAACCTTCCAAAACTCAATCAGGAAGAATCTAAACATCTCAATAGGCTGATAGCTATCTGAGAAATTGAAGCAGTCATCAAAAGATTAAAGCAAACAAAAGCCCAAGGTCAGACGGCTTCACAGGGGAGTTTTACCAAACATTCAAGGAAGAATTAAAACCTATGCTCCTCAGACTATTCCCAAATATTCAAGAAGAAACATTTCAAAGCTCCTTCTGTGAACCCAGCATCACCCTAATACCAAAACCAGATAAAGACAACACAATGAAAGAGAATTACAGGCCAATATCCCTCATGAACATAGATGCCAAAATCCTCAACCAAATTTTAGCAAATCAGATCCAGCAGTACATAAGAAAGATCAGTGGATAGAGTGTCTTCTTGCAGATTGAAAGGTCCCAGATTTGATTCCAGTCAAGGGCATGTACCTTGGTTGTGGGCACATCCCCAGTAGGAGGTATGCAGGAGGAAGCTGATCAATGTTTCTCTCTCATCAATGTTTCTAACTCTCTGTCCTTCTCCCTTCCTCTCTGTAAAAATTCAATGAAATATTTTTTAAAAAAAGAAAGAAAGATCATATACAATGACCAAGTAGGATTTATCTCAGGAATGCAAGGTACAATATCCACAAATTAATAAATGTGATACATCACATTACAAAATTGAGAGGTAAAAATCATATAGTCATATCAATTAATGCAAAAAAAAGCCTTTGACAAAATCTAACATCTTTCTTAATAAAAAAATGTCAGTAAGGTGGGAATAGAAGGATCATACCTCAACATCATAAAAGCCATATATGATAAACCCACAGCTAACATCATACTCAATGGACAAAAACTCAAACCATTTCCCCTAACTACGGGAACAAGACAGGGATGCTCACTCTCACCACTCGACATAGTACTGGAAGTATTAGCCATTACAATTAGATAAGAAGAAGAAATAAAGGGCATCCAAATGGGAAAAGGACACGTAAAGCTGTCCTTATTTGCAGATTACATGATACTGTACATAAAAAACTTGAAGGACTCCATCAAAAACCTAATAAACTTAATAAATGAATTCAGCAATGTAGCAGGATACAAAATTAATGCCAAGAATTCTATGGCATTTCTACACACTAATAGTGAACTTACAGAAAGAGAGACTAAAAAAGCAATTCCATTTACCATCACACACAAAAAATTAAGATACCTAGGAATACACTTAACTAAGGAGGTAAAAGACTTATACGTGGAAAACTACAGGACCTTGAAAAAAAGATTTAGAGAAAGATATAAACAGATGGAAGAAAATACCATGTTCATGAATTGATAGAAACAATATCATTAAAATGTTTATACTACCCAAAGCAATCTATAAATTCAGTGCACTGCCCATTAAAATACCAACGACATAGTTCACAGACCTAGAAAAAAATCTCCAAAAATTCACCTGGAATTTATAAAAAAAAAGACCTCGAGTACCCATGGCAATCCTGAGAAAGAAGAACAAAGTAGGTGAGATCTCAATACCAGATTTCAAGCTGTATTACAAAGCCACTGTTCTCAAAACAGCCTGGTACTGGCACAAGAACAGACATATAGACCAATGGAATAGAATAGAGAACCCAGACCACTATACTCAATTAATATTTGACAAAGGAGGCATGAACATGCAATGGAGTCAAGACAGTCTTTTCAAAATATGGTGTTGGAAAAATTAGACAGATACATGCAAAAAAAAATGAAACTAGGCCACCAACTTACACCATACACAAAAATAAACTCAAAATAGATAAAGGACTTAAACATAAGATGGGAAACCATAAAAATACGAAAGGAATCTACAAGCAGCAAAATTTCAGACATATGCTGAAGCAATTTCTTCACAGATACTGCTCCTAGGGCAATGGAAACTGAAGAGAAAATAAACAAATAGGACTACATCAAAATAAAAAGCTTTTGCACAGCAAAAGAAATCATCAACACAACAACAAGAAAGCCCACTGTATGGGAGAACATATTTGCAAATATTAGCACTGATAATGGATAATCTCCCACATTTACAGGCAACTTATACAACTTAATAAAAGGAAGATAAATGATCCAAAACAAATGGGCAACAGTCCTAAATAGAAACTTTTCAAAAGGAGATGGAAGGAAGGCAAAGAGACACATGAAAACATGCTCAAAGTCACTAATTATCCGAGAGATGTAAATCAAAACAACAATATGAATCCATGTCACACCTGTAAGAATGGCAACCATCAACAAATCAACAAATGACAAGTGTTGGTGAGGATGCATTGAAAAAGGAACCCTTGTGCACTGCTGGTGGGAATGCAAACAGTTGCAGCCACTGTGGGAAACAGTATGGAGTTTCCTCAAAAAAATAAAAATGGAACTCCCATTTGACCCAGTAATCCCACTTCTAGAAATATATCCCAAGAAACTAGAAACACCAACCATGAAGATATATGCACCCCTATGTTCATAGCAGCATAATTCACCATAGCTAAGATTTTCAAACAGCCTAAGTGCCCGTCAGCAGATGAGTGGATTAGAAAACCATGGTATATCCACATCTTGGAATACTATGCTGCTATAAAAAAGAAAGAATTCTTACCATATGCAGCAGCATGGATAGATCAGAAGAGCATTATGTTAAGTGAAATAAGCCAGGCAATGAAAGAAAAATATCACATAATCTCACTCATTTATGGAAAATAAATAACATTATAACATGATGAACAAAAAGATAGATACAGAGGCAGTAAAGCATTGAAAAGACTGTCAAATTAAAGCAGGAAGGCTAGGGAGTGTTGGAAAGGGGGGTAAAGAAATCAACCAAAGGACTTGTATGCATGCAATTAGGCACAACCAATGGACATAAAACACTTTGGAGTGGGGGGAATGGGATGAGGGCATGTGACAGGAGGTAGGAAAGGCCAGGGGAAGGTCAATGAGGAATAAAAGGAGATTATATGCACTACTATATGTAATATTTTAAACAATAAAAATAAATAAATAAATAAACAAACAAACAAACAAATAAAAGACAAAATCTTTCTTAGAAGCTGAAATTGCCTCAGAAGATGAGGATACAAAAAGTGTGTAGGAATATTTGGCTGCCAATTTAAGAAGTGTTAAAATCTATAGATAATTTTTATGAGTTTTTTTTTAGCCAAATTGATGAGAATTGCTAGAAAGCCAAAATTCAATGGAATGAGAAAATGCTTCAGAAAATGGGAGTTTTACTTTTTATTTTAGAGGCCCAGTGCATGAAATTTGTGAATGGGAGGTGTGTCTCTCAGCCCAACCTGCACCCTCTCCAATCTGGGACCCTTAGAGGGATGTCTGAGGGCCCATTTAGACCCAATCCTTATAAGATCTGACCTAAGTGGGCAGACTGACATCCCTCTCACAATCTAGGACTGCTGGCTCCAAACTGCTTGCCTGCCCAGTAATTCCACTTCTAGGATATATCCCAAGCAAACAGAAACACCAATCAGAAAAAATATATGCATCCCTGTATTCATAGTAGCACAATTTGCAATAGCTAAGATCTGGAAACTGCCTAAGTGCCCATCAGCAGATGAGTGGATTAGAAAACTGTGGTACATCTACACAATGGAATATTATGATGCTGTAAAAAAAAAAGAATTTACACAGCAGGGATGGAAATGGAGAACATTATGCTAAGTGAAATAAGCCAGTCAGAAAAAAATAAATATCACATAATCTCACTCATTTGTGGAATATAATGAACAATAAACTAATGAACAAAAATAGAACCAGAGACATAGAACCATTGAACAGACTGTCCAACCTATGAGGGAAGGCGGAGGATGAGAGGATAAGAGATCAACCAAAGGACTTGTATGTATGCATATGAGCATAACCAATGGACACAGACAGTAGAGGGAGTGAGGGCATGTGCTGGTAGGTGGAAGTAGCCCGGGAGAGGTCAACAGGAGGAAAAGGAAATTCATGTAATACTTTAAACAATTAAAAAATTAAGTTTTTTTAAAAGCATAAAAGTGCTTTTAAATTTAAAATAACAATAATAAAATAAAAAATAAACAATTTGCCCAGCCAGTGTGGATGAGTGGTTGAGCATCAACCCATGAACTAGGAGGTCACAGTTCAATTCCCAGTGAGGGTACATCCTTAGGTTTCGGCCTCCATCTCCTGCAGGGGACAGGTGGGAGGCAGCCAATCTATGAATGATTCTCTCTCATCATTGATGTTTCTATCTCTATCTCCCTCTCCCTTTCTTTCTCTGAAATCAATAAAAACATTTTTTAAAATAACCAACTGATTAGGAAAAACTACTTACTTTTAAATTATCTTAAAAACAAACACATTGCATTCCTTTCCTTTGCAATAGCATTCCTTCTAAATATCAAAATGTTACCAGAAAGGGAGCCAGGTCCTGAGAGGATTTGCTTAAGGCCAGCCTGCAGTGTGTGGGTTCTTGACTTGGTGCCAGAAATATTTCACAACATGAGTTCAGGTGATTTTGAAAGCATGTTTTTTAAAGTTTGGAACAATGAAACAAGAAGGGCTTCGGATAGAGGTAGTAGGATAGAGACTAGGCAGGGATGTTTGGGCTCTCTAGAAACATGGGAATGAAGTGAGTCTAGGTGGGTCTGCTGTCAACACATGGGTAAAAAAAAAATTGGGGGGAAAGGTCAATGGGATTAGTCCAGGACAAGCTTCTGCTGCCCATTACTCCCCTGGTTGTAAGCTGCATGGGGACCTTGTAGAGATTAAAAGAAAAAATTCACCCAAAAAGGAGATTTGGGGTGGGGGGTACCTCAAGGAGGGCACACACTGGTTCTTTGTCTTGAGCGATTTTATTTAGCAGGGGTCTCAATTGAATTTTCATCAGCTTTCCAGTATGTCTCTTTTAAGGGTCATGGTCTCTAATAATGGGTCAGTGCCAGGGCAGGCAGTCTAAACCTCTTTACCAGCAACATTACAGGGAAGGAAAGCCTCCCTGGGGCCAGCTTTGCTCATTACTAAGCACCCAGGGCTTTCCACCCTGATGGCCTTCTGTATCTGGCTGTAAATTGCTTGGCCAGTTTTGTTCAGCTATCTGTCTCAGCTATCCTGTCTCAAAAAAGATAAAACGTAAAAAAGTATTATTGATAATACAAAAGTTATCATTTTAGTCATTATTAAAAATTGGGCTATATATACAGTGTTCGAGAAAAGTCCAAAGAACAAGTATAATTATTATCACTGATATTCACAGACAGGTAAAGAAAATCAATCTGTAGTTATACAGGCCTTGTCAGTGTCTTGGGATAGCTGTCAATCTCTGATATCAGAGACCTCTGATTCTCAAGAAATCTTTGTTCACTATAGGTGGAGGCAAGTGTCTGAGATAGGGGCAGATGTCCATTTGTGGTTGGGCACCTGATAAGGTCCTTTCAAGCAATGTTGGGGAGTCTTTCATTGATGTCTTTTCCAATTGACAAATAAGCCATGGTCTTTGGAATCTTCATATGCTGAGAGCACTCCTGTAAGATAAATGTCATTAATTTTTCTGTCCCTATAAGCTAGTTAATAAGTTCTTGATAATAATGCAGAATGTCTCCTTTTTGTAAGGTTGGTTCATATGTGTCTTCATTGAGATACATGGGTTACTTTTGACTATTTAATGAAGAGAAAAGCTATGTGTTTACCGAAAAAGGAGATTTCAGGTTGAGAAGAAACATAAGGAGGGCTTTAGGCCAAAGGAGATCAAAAACGTCTTAAATTTTACATAGTTGAGTTTTAATTATATCATTTGTATATTATACCAATCCAGAGAACTGGAGTTACATGTACAATAAAAATAGTAGTAGAATAGGCCTAATATTGGAAATAAATTGTATTTTTTGAACAATGAAATGTGTCTCTGAGTCACTGTAATTCATAGGGAATTCCTCAATAGGCATTAATTTTGCCCAATCATAATTTACCTTTTTAACTGTTCCTCTCCTTCAAGTGAATGCCTCAACCTAGTGAGAATAGCAAACAAATCATACTTAACACATTTTTGTATTCCTGACATGGTATCACTTGGATAAAATTCAATTACCATCTTTAAAATGGATCTAAAGGAAGTAGAAAATGAAATTGGGGTTCATGGAATGATTTTCCAGGGTTATGTTTAGACAGTAGAGCATCTGATACACACTTTGCAATCTATAGAAGGAAAAGGAGTGACATGAAATCTAGTGGTCAAAGATTGGAGAGGTAGAAGAAAAAGCAGCAAAGCATAGAGAGAATCTCTGGGATTAGATAAAAAGTAAAACCAATCAACACATACTTCTTCTGTTGGTTGGTATAAGATAGTTAGTATTAAACAATTAGCATGATAACAATAACATGGAGAGGTCTTGTGCTCTCTGCCCTGGAGTTGTGAAGGGTTTGGAAAAAAGAAAATCACCTGACATTCCAAAAGTATCTTATTATAGATGCTAAAGTCAAAGGATGGGGTCAGTTAACGTAAAGACTGACCTTTGTCAGGAAAGACACAAGCCTAGCACATGACTACCCACTATGACTCACTTGAAGTTAGAAGGTTTTCTTTTCAGACCATCCTATGGGGTTACTTCAGGTTTCTGAGTTTGTAAGGCCCCTACACAGGCCTTTCCTGAGCTTATGAGGTTGAGTATGTGGCCGCTTTTTCATTCACACTGCCCAAACCCTTAACCTTTTGAGAGGTGAGAGGAGCTAGAGATAATTACCAATGGCCAATTACTTCATCAATTATGCCAGCATAAGGATACTTCCAATAAAAACCCTAAACACAGGGTTCAGAAAACTTTGTGTTGATGCCAAAGGCTGAGCACTCAGTGGGAAAAATGAAAGTTTCACACCTTTCCCCATGCCTTGATCTGCCAGTTTCTCCCATTTAGTTATTCCTGGATTGTATACTTACAATAAAGTAGTAATAGTAAATAAAGTCCTTTCCTGAGCACTGTGTGGGGTTTTTTAGATAATTTTAAAGCATGAGGGCTCATGGGAACCTCCAAACCTAGAGTTAACCAGGCACAAATGTGAATTACCTAGGCACCCCATTTGTGATGATATCTGAAGTTATGTAATGAGCCTTGAAGCTATGGGTTCTGCACCCACTTCAGATAGTTAGTATCAGAACTGAAATGAATTGTAGGACACCCCATTGGAGAATTAGTTGTTAATGGGAAAAAACAAACAGAAACAAAACCTTCAGCTCGTATAAAAAATACCCAGCAGGGTGATGCTAGAAGTGATTATGATATTGTCAGTGATCTGACTATATTAGGTGCTCAGAGAATTTGAGACTTTAACTCCCCTCTCACACTAAGCTCTCTCTCACCTTCAGAGTCCATCTTCACCCCTTTTCTTCTTTTTTCTCACAGAACGAGGCCTGAGGCAGTGTTTCTGATCACAGGAAGAGTGGAGGTAGATGCCTATAAGTCTATTCACATTGTTGTTCACCCTGATGTCCACCTTGTTCATCAGGTGCCTGACATCAGGTTGCAGTGAAAGGAAAGACAGCATACATTACAAAGGTACCAATGAAGAAAAATGGGGCAGCTTATGCTCAAAGACTAGAATTCACAGTTATTTTAAGGGGCAAAAGTCATGACGTGGGGTTCAGAATCATGGGTTTTCAAAATTGGTCAGTTATGCTATTAAGTACTCATAATGTGACTTATTTCTCCACAGCACCATCCTGGTTTGAATCTGGTTATTGGGGCCTAGAGGTCTTCCTTCGTGCAGACAACCCAAAGTTCTGCAACCCGTTTTAGGGTTGGGTCAGTGATGTTATTGTAAGACCAGAAAACATCTATCCATCTTGTGCTTAGCAGACAACATCTTTCTCTTATCTTGAGAAAGTTATCTTCTGAAACCTGTTTCACTGACTAGTTTCCAGGCTCCAGGCCTCATCTGCATTCTTTCCTATCATACCTTCCAGGTCATATTTTCTATTTATTGTTTAACTAGAAATCATGACATCCAGCTACGAGAACAAAGGGTAATCTTCCTCTCATCTTTTAAATTCTTCTACCTGGGCTAAAAATAAAATTAACAGAGACAGATTTACAGGAGACAATGTACAAAGTCTGTTATAAGAATGAATATTCTGGGCCTATAAGAATAGAGAACAAAGGAAGGATTAGGAAGTATATGTCATTCTGAAGTTAGGAGTGAAGAGAATTGTGATTTAAGGCTTCAAATGGAAATTCCAAAGCAAATTGGTAAATGAATGCTTGTTGGGCATTTCCATGTGAAAGTCCCCCTTGGAGCTTGTCCTCCATCTAAACACATTCTATTCAGTTTAGTGGAAGGTCCAAGGGTTATTTCCTAAACCTTTTTTTTTTTCAATAAAAATATCAAAATCAATACCCTAAAAGGAAGTAGAGTGGGGTAAACACTCTACTTCCTTTCACAGCAGAGTCATTACTCTTAGGAAGGTTTAAAAGTCTAACTAAAAGCACAATCCTAGTCACCTAGTCATTGAGTACCTAAATCATTACAAAAAATAAAACTCAAAAAGACTAAAACAGGAGAAACCAAGATGGCAGCATAGGCAAACAACTAAAATGCTGCCTCACACAACAATTTCAAAACTACAACTAAAATACAAAACAGACATCATCCAGAACCACAGGAAGGCTTGCTTAGTGGAAATTCTACAATTAGAAAGAAATAGAAAAGCACACTGAAACTCAGAGGAGCAGCAGGAGGCAGAGGTACTGAGATGCGCGCGTGGAGAAGAATGGCAACTGAGTGTACAGCTGGCTTTCCCAAGTGAGAGAGAAAGACAAAAGCTCCTGACTGTGCTGAACTCCAGTTCCTGGCAAGATTCTGTGGACCCAGACTCATACTGAGTGAAACTGGATTGTCAGGAAAGAAAAAAGCACACTGAGACACAGAGGAACTGGGGAAGGCAGAGGTATCGAGGCATGCTCATGGAGAGGGCAGGCAACTGAATACATGACTGGCTTTCTCAAGCGGGAGAGAGACAAAAGCTCCTGACTTTTAGAAGGTTGGGGAGTCTTTCATTGATGTCTTTTCCAATTGATGAGAATACCAGTTCCGGATGAGACTCTGGGGACACAGACTCATTTGAGGAGAAACTGAACTGTCTGGCAGCAAGCAGAACTTGAGGACAGCTTTCTCTCAGAGGTAGTTGAAGTAATTATCATGAGACACTGAGACACAGGGCCTATTAGGGCAGAACTGAAAGAAAACCAATGCTGTCTGTTCTGCGCTAAGACTCAACTCCATCCAAGCTGAGCAAAGAAGCTTTTGCAAGTCTTTTTTCATAAGGGTATCTCCAGCACAGAAGTTCTCCAGAGTAAACACAGCTGATCCTCACAGCCAATAGGCCTGGGGGTCAATTCCTCACAGTGATACCAACAACAATCAAGGCTTAACTACAATAAGACTATACAAGCCCACAAAGGGGTGCACCAAAACTGTCCAGCTCAGATAACTGGGGAGGGTGAGCCATCAGGCCCTATAGGACACCTAGCACACAAAGCCACTCTATCAACTCAGGGAAGCAGCCAAAAGGTGGAGACAAAGAAACAGATCACAAATAAAAGAAATGGAGGAAAGCAAATGACTGGATATAGAGTTCAAAATCATGGTTATAAGATTTTTCAAGAATTTTCTACAAAACCCCAATAATTTTTTTAATATATTTATTGATTTTTTACAGAGAGGAAGGGAGAGAGAAAGAGAGTTAGAAACATCAATAAGGCTGACCTTGGAAGATGGCGGCATAGGTGAACACCTAAACTGCTGCCTCGCACAACAATTTCAAAACTACAGCTAAAAGACAGAACGGACATCATCCAGAACCACAGGAAAGCTGGCTGAGTGGAAATTCTACAACTAGAAGGAAAGAGAGGGGCTCACAGAAACCCAGAGGAGCTGCAAAAAAGCTGAGGTACGGAGACGCGTGCACGCTGAGAGAGCGGGCGCCAGAGGACCTGGCTGGCTTTCTCTGGCGGGAGGGAAACGGAGACTCTCAACGGCATTGAACCCCTTATCTTACGACACTAAACCCCAGATCCAGCCGAAACTCATACGGGAGAGTTTGGACTGTGAAAAGGGAGAGGTGCACGGAAATTTAGGGGAGTCGCAGAAGATCAGGTCCGGTCTCGCACGTGCACGGTGCTGCGCGGAGGACAGATTGCTGATTGTGCTGCAGGCTTTCGTGAGTGGACGGGAGAAAGACCCTCCCAACTGTGCCACTTCTGAGTCCACTGAGCCCCGGTTTCGGGCAAAGCCCTGGGGACCTAGACTCGTGTGGTCCTGGCGCGCAGGGGAGATGGAAAGGCAGTGGTTAGAGGCACTGCGGGTGCCCGTGCACACAAGGACCGCTCCAGCCATTACCCAGTCACGTGAGACTCAGGGGCCGTGGAGGGCGGGGCCGACTGGAAGGCAAGGCGGTCCCTTAAGCCCTGAGACTCCACCCCTCCCAAGCTCCACAGAGGCTTCTGCGGCTTTGCCTCTGCTATCATAGGGCTGAATCCAACACAGAAGTTTCCCCGGCATGGTGAGGATGCCGAGACAGGGGAAGGGATCACAAACAAAAGAAATGGAGGGAAAAAAAAAAAGACTGGATATAGAGTTCAAAACCACACTTATGGGGTTTTTCAAGAATATGCTAGAAAAGATGGATAAATTTAGCAAGACCCAAGAGGAGATGAAAAAGGACATAGTAGAGATGCAGGGGAGCCAACTAGGGATGGAAAAGGTCCAACTGGAGATGATAGAGGACCAAATAGAAATTAGACATACACTGACTGAAATAAGGAATATTGTACAGAGTCCTGGCAGCGGACTGGAGAAAGGCAAGAATCAAGTAAAAAATTTGAAATATAAAGAGGCAGACAACATTCGACTGGAAAGGCAAGAAGAGAGGAGAATCCAAAGGTGTGAACATAATGTGGGGAGCCTCTGGGACAGTTTCGAGCGTGCCAACATAAGAATTGCGGGGGTCCCAGAAGAAGAGAGAGAGCAAGATACTGAAAACCTATTTAAAGAAATAATGACTGAGGGGGACCGGGATCCAGGGAAGGAGCTGCCCGCGTCCCTGGCTCGGAGGCGGGCTCGCCGGCGAGGTTGAGGCCCCGGGGCCTGGGGGGACGTGCCCCGCAGCACAGGGTGCCGGGCTGGGCCCCGCAATGGGGAAAAGCAGGCATGGAACGCGGACTAACGGAGCTCCGCTCAGCTCCCCGCCATCCTCCTCCCAGTGCTGGACTGAGTCCCCGCTGCTGGCGACACCCGCGGGGGAGAGGGACAGGGCTGAGGGGCTGGGGGGCTGGGGCCCTGGGGCCCTGGGGCCAGGCTGCAGGCGATGAGACCCTCGCGCTGAGGCTGAGGCTGAGATCCTCGTGCTGAGGCTGAGGCTGGGACCCTTGTGCTGAGGCTGAGGCTGAGACCCTCATGCTGAGGCTGCAGGCGCTG